>BLKM01000199.1:356130-523985 GCA_013340265.1 Coptotermes formosanus
CCCTCAGATACGAAGTCTATGTGCTCCCAGAGCCGTAGCCTTTAGCGTACCAATTCCCGGTCGCGAATCAGGACTATAAACAGTTAGCGTAAGCAAGTCCCCGTTATAGAGTAAGGTGTCTGTTTTAGAGCCCAGCGATGCGTTAAAACGCTGGAATGGCTACTCAGACAAAGGGACGTCGACTTGCGCTTCGCGCAAGTCTCCGCCCTTAGTTAGCTCTTTGGTTGGCTGGTGCAAATTTGTGCATTCCAGTATTCCGGATCCAGCGTTCAATATCAAAACTCAACATGCTACGAGTCTCCACGATCGGCTCCCGAGCATCATCCGCCATTCGGCCTGGTAGCAGCATCTACAGCTCGCATCCTGCGGAACGCGCCGCAGTGTCTACCAGCACACACTGCTCGGCACCACAGAGTTGTCCCAGGCTCTCCACCGCGCAGCCTGCTCCGGGCAACCGGCTGACACTGTACACAACTCGCTCTCACTGCACTGCTTCAGTGAGACCGTTTCTTCACAGGAGTAACGTTTGCCGGACCTCACTAACGCGGCCCTTCGCCGCCACAGTATCAAAGGAGAAACACGTGTAAACACGTTCGACACGGACAACTGTATATAACAATCATACTGTACATAGCGACGAGAATAAAGACTGACGTTAATGTGTTTACTGTTGTGATTTCACAGTAGCAGCATACAGTAACCCGCATATATGTGGGAACATCCCCACAAATGCAAAACGGCCCTTTCCGCGCAGTACAGCGGTAGTCGGTCTCCCCACCACTGCAACAAGCTCTTCACGCCAGCCAATCCCAGACGGGCAGCCCAGCGACGGCCAGGTATAAAAGGCTACATTTCCAGCCAAAAGTTGTGCATTCCAGTATTCCGGATCCAGCGTTCAATATCAAGACTCAACGTGCTACGAGCCTCCACGATCGGCTCCCGAGCATCATCCGCCACTCGGCCCGTTAGCAGCATCTACAGCTCGCACCCTGCGAAACGCGCCGCAGTGTCTACCAGCACACGCTGCTCGGCACCACAGAGCTGTCCCAGGCTCTCCACCGCGCAGCCTGCTCCGCGCAACCGGCTGACACTGTACAGAACTCACTCTCACTGCACTGCTTCAGTGAGTCCGTTTCTTCACAGGAGTAACTTTGTCGGACCTCACTAACGCGGCCCTTAGCCGCCACAATAGCAAAGGAGAAGCACTTGTAAATACGTCCGACACGGACAACTGTATATAACAATAACCTGTACGTATCTACGAGAATAAAGACTGACGTTAATGTGTTTACTGTTGTTGTGATTTCACAGTAGCAGCATACAGTAACCCACATATATTTTCATTTTGTTTTTATATGATTTACTATGGACATTGACACCCCACTACAGCATATGTAGGTATATAGTACTTGAGGGGAATATAGCCAGTTAGGGTAATATGGCCAAAAGGCCATAGCGGACTGGTGTGATAAGTGTGACGACAAATGGCATATGTTGCACTTCGGGAAGGATGCGCAGTGTATGGTTGTGACTACAGATTCCACCTGAAGATGTCCCAGCAATCCATATCGTTTCCAAAAGGAAATTTGTCGTCCGTGGAAGTGGCTGATGTGATACCAGCGCAGTACGTTTCATTTATTATAGTGACGTCAAACACGCATCTTTTAAATTGCACGCACATCACTGAGAAGCACATTTATTTAGTTTATATTGCTGTAAGAGAAACTGTTGTAAATGGTTGTTTGTTCAATCTAATATTCGTTCAAAAAGAAGCAGGGCGTGCGAGGGTTATACAGCCATACCTTGGCCATATTGCCCTTAGCGCATTTGAGCATTACTGGGATGAACAGGCTCTGGTGTTTTATATCCATAGCACAGATCGCACCCTCGCCAAGCAGAGATTTGGCAAAATTTCCACTGATGCACGGCATAAAGCAGCCACACCTGCCAAAATTAAAGCGGAATTCCAGGCCGCCGGCATCTATCACTTTAACCCCTCGATTATTCCCGACGAAACCTTTCCTCCCAGTCTTGTAACACACAAAGAAGACGCTGAAGTCTCCAACGTTGTCACATTGACAGAGACTCCAACTCCTGCTGTTGTGTCACAGAAGAAGAATAAGACTCGGAAGGCTTCTCCTTTGCCTGGTACTTCTGGCACAGTTGCGCCAACCAATAGGAATCCTGATGTGCTCTCTTCCGGTAAAGAAGATGGTGCTGATCTGGAGAGAAATGCTGTCATTGCACCTTCACAAGAAACGCCACATTTGCAGATCTTCGCACCAAACTCATTTCAAAGCATCCTGTCAACTCCGCGGCAAATACTGACGAAAGCAAGAAAAAGCGTGTCAACCTTTTAAAGCCTAGCGGTAACTTAACGTACCACCAGGTTTAACATTAAAAAATTCTACGTGGTGTCCACATTGCGTTTATGTGTTTTTTACGGATCTCAGAACAAACAGCAACTTTTGCCTTATAAAACATTAAGAGATTAGTTTTTATAACCGAAGTGGAGAGTGTTTACAGTGCGGTACGCACTGAGTCCTTATATAAAACAGATACGCTTCGTCTTTAAAGGGTTAAATAACTGGGCGATAGTAATGAAAACAAATCTTTTTAATGTAAAAGAGCCATCAACTCGGGATGATAAGAAAAGTGTGACTCGTTCTTCTAAGCGAAAGAAAGGAACGACCCGCCCTCCAAAAAAGTCTGAAGAAAACTGTTTCTCTCTCATCCGTCAACGGGCGGGAAGTGCAAGACATGCGGGCTTTTGTGTTATGCCAAACATATGTCCACGAAATCTGCGTTGGAGTGACTGCTACAGATGATGAAGAATTCCTTTGTCCTTTTTGTGAAAAGTAATTTTCTTTTGCTTTCTGGTCTACTTTTCTTCAGTCTGCATTGTATGCTTTTGGTTTAATTTTAAATTTCTCTTTCTTTAAATAACACAGCCAAAGCAGAATTTGAACTTTGTTTTGTTATGCTGCAGTAAATCTCCTCAATAAAAGGTCAGTTCTACACATGACTTAAGGCACTGTTGACTGGAAACTCTCCTTGGCCATATTACCCTCAGGGGTGCTGATAATGTGGCCAATTGCAGACTTCTAGGAAAACTCTTACCTCTTCACATCCAATGGGATTTCGTCAATGGCGCTTTTTGTTTGTACAGAAAAATGATCCATCTAAGCGACATCCATGTTAGCTCCTGACTTTTCCTGCGATTTCAAGGTGAAAAAATCAGTTCTCCTTAATGTTGCCATATTCCCCTCAGGTACCTTATTTAGACATGATCATAAAGAAAAGGTTAAGTTAATTCACATTTTCTTCAGCTCTGAAGTGCTATATGGATTTTTTTTTTCGTCTGATTTGGTGTCATAAAACAGTGTTGCTGCATACTTTACGAAGTAAAGGCATATGGAAATGTTGCTGGGGGGGGGGGGGCCCGGGGGTCTAACTTCATGTTGTAACTTAAGGCAGCACTCTGACAGTTCAGTGGACTGCAAAATTGTTGCATCCTGTCCAACACTTAAGAATTGCACTTACAGTGGTTGCTTGTTTTCGTACTGTATGTATGAATATTGCACTTTCCGTTGTACAGAAAGTCATGCAACAAATATGTGCACTTTAATTCTGTAATTTAATTGGTTGATGGCTTGTGATGGCTTGGATGTACCATTAAGCACCATTAGATGTAATACTCGTACCATTTTTTGATCATTTCGAGTGGCAATCTACCATTTTTGTGCATTTGAATTTTAAGTAGTATGTACTATTAGTTTTGAGACACTTCGAGTGGTAAGGATACGACCAAGTGCATGTTGTGGAAAGCACATTTACCTTTATCTTTCTTGATTTGGTGTGGTGCACCTTTTAAGTTGTGGTTTTAGTTACCGTTAATTTCGGGCATTTGAGTGGTAAGTATACCTACCGTTACTTTAACCTTGACTGATAAGTATACTTATCACTCAAATAACCGTAAATAAAGGTAAACACGTTGCGGTAGTCCACATCTGGTTTTAAATTTAAAAATGTAATTAAAATAATTGTATAATTAATTATAATATTTGTTATAAATAGCTTTTATATTTGTAATTATGTAAGAACATAATGCTCTAGAAGCAAACCTGAAGAACGGGGTCAATCCTGCCGCCTAGGCATGGTGTTTTATTAATTATATGCGTTTCAGTTCCGCAAAGTTAATGGGTTTAGTTGTGTTACACAATCGTCATAACCTTACAGAATAATGCTCCTTTCAATGTTACCAAACTTTATTTACCTCAGCAATAGGTATCAAAACTTTTAATTGAAGACAGTTTGTTATACTGTCATACCTACTCCAACCGGGTACTGAGTAAAAATGGAGTCCCACAAGGATCAATTCTTGGTCCTCTTCTCTTTCTTTTTGATTTCAATGATCTATATACTTTCGTAAATAAGCCTAAACCAGTTCTCTTTGCTGACGACACGAGTATTCTTATAAAAAATCCAAGCCTACGAAATTTGAAAAAGGAAATTACCAACATATTTGAACAACTGAATGAATGGTTTGGTGATAATTTATTAGCCTTGACTTTTGATAAAATTTATTTTGTTCAGTTTGAAACTAAAAATAGTTCATTAATATAATATAAATTAATATAATATAAATATAAATTATAATAATAAGTGTATCAGTAACACTTCAAGTACACATTTTTTAGGTACCACTATTATGCCGGATCTTATTTTCACGGGATGAGTGCGCTGGAATTCGGAGGGGTGCTAGTAAAGGGCATCACTGGTTTCTCTCCTCAAATCCAGTGCTCCGTGGTCCAGGGCGTTTGAAATCTAATTCTAGACGTGTATTTGATTTCGCCAGAAGTCGGCGATCCTTTATTTCACTTACGAATACTAGTTTTATCACATTAACATACACACACGTATATTCACACAAAATAAGTTCACTTCGTCTCCCACTCGCACCGTCTCCTTCACACCACCCCGCTCTCGGAACCACTGCCTCTTACTCTCTCTATCACCCCACGTACCTCTCAATCGTCGTGTTTTCACAAAGACCCTTTCTGGACGATACCTGTGGAGGGAACAACCCGACTAATCCTGCCTGGCCGTCCCAAGTCATCTCCGCAATTAGCCTTCTCACGACGACTGCCTAGCTGCGGTGTGTCGATCCTTTGCACGGTCGGCCAGGTGGCACATTCCTTACTAGTAAACATTATTTAATTTACCATTCGCCCACGGATTTGTCCCATTATACTATCGATAACACGCTATCATGGAATGAACGTGTTGATAAACTTATTGTCGAAATAAGTAGAGCTTTTTATGCTATTAGAATATATAACAATATGTTTCATTATCAACATTGAGAATGATGTTTTTCTTATTTTCATGTGCTCATGTTGTATGGTATTTTTTTGGGGGTATTTCTACTGTAATCGTCGTTGCCATATTTCCGGGCATCCTAATTTCAAAATATAATGAAAAACTACACTTCGCATTCCCAAACTTTTGTCTATAAAATGAATTTCTTCAAAGATACCTAATTACAGTAATTTAAAATATTTTAAAAGAATATTAACATTCTAGACTCGTACGCTAACAACCTGCACTAAGCGGTGATGCTATCTAGATACTCTACAAACTCTTTTCGGCAAAGTCTTACATTAATGCTGACATTCCAGCCCACGCACACAACGAGAGAAAAATAAGGTTAGCCTTTTATACAAAATGTTCGGATAAAGCGAGGAATGGGCAAATTAAAGTTGGCATCCGAGAAGCTGCTTTTGCTAGGACATGACCAAGTCTCTGAAAGAGAATCGAGAGCTCAGTGCACTGAGTTCATTTGCTTGTTTGTGGTTTGTACAGTCTGTAGCTCGTTGTTTGATTGCTGCTGGTTTGGAAAATATTCAGGATTGTGTTTGAGCTGCTCTGAATAACCCGAAATGAAACCAAAACTTTGCGAAAATAGTGTTTTTGTTGGAAATCTGAGCGTGAGCGGTAAAACGTTATTGAAGAGAGGCGACAGTGGCTGCATGCTGCTACTGTCGAGTTGTTACGCCACTCTTCAATATGCGCTGTTGCGTTTCAAAGTTAACAAAAACTGGAAACTCGCTGAGCGTAATGAAATAGCGCGGAGCTGGGAAATACTTGGTTTGGAATTTTTATGTCTCTCGGAATACAAAACAAAAATTAGCAGAATCGAAGTCACTGGTGTGTGTTTGTTACATAACAATAAAAAAATCATTAAACACTGCTGACATATATCTTGAAACCTCTTAATTTGCGTGATATTTGTTATTTTTTTATGGGAGGATTGATGCATACATGGGCTTTTATTATCAGTATTTTTATATCTCTTTAAATTCACAGTAACACTTGGACCTTGTTGCATAGGCTTATATATTTTGTGTTTTAAAAGGAGAGTGAGATATGTATACACAGATTTGTTTATTACCAACTACTGCACAATGGATTTACATGCTCCTACATGTTTCGGCTGAATTATTCGGCCTTCATCAGGGAGACCTCTTTTATAGACACAAGCAGCTTGTAACGTGTCACAGAATGGTAAAAGTATAGACATATATTTTACAGTACAGAGATAACCTGTAAGGAATAAATACCGGGAACCACAGCCCGGGATTTCTATCCTACACAACTGGAACTGATAATGATGTAGAGGTTTAGAAACATATTTATATTTTATATTTTGTATATTTTGTACTGAAAAGGATTTTTTATATCAGCATACTGATTTTAGTGTACGTAGGCTATGAAAAAGTGGTTACGACTACAATATGTGCATATATTTTACCAATATATGACACACGCTGCTTGTGTCTATAAAAGATGTTCCCTTATGGTGGCTGAATAATTCAGCCGAAATATGTAGGAGCGTATAAATCCGTTGTGCAGTAGTTGGTAACAAATAAATCTGTATGTATAAAACAACTGCAGGGGAAATAAATATTAAATAAATAGGGTGAGATTTTCATTCATCGAAACTTCGTTACTAGATTTAAACCCGTGTGACTTTTTCTTAAGATGATATCTTTCAAAGATGAAGTGTTCAGCACCAGCCATTGTACAAGTTATGGTTTTGAAAAGGTAATACACCTGCAGAAATGGGTATGTTAAATTTTACGCAAACTTTGCATGAAGTATGTTCTACGGGGTTGCATCAGCATTCTCCTACAGATTATCGCACAGGAATGAGGAGAGAATGCATATATTTCATATTACGGACCCTATTTGCTGTGTAAACAGTCACTGTAAATGCAAAAATGAAGCGGTTTTACAGATTATTTTGATCTTGTGGCTACATGACAGGGTTCGATGAAAAAGAAATTACTTGAATGTTTATTGTTTCTCGAATTTGACAAATCAGTAAGTGGCATTTTAACAGTATTTTTGAGTTTACACAATTTAGATATATGTAAACCAGTTTGAGAAATATATTCATTCAGACAAAATATGTGTTGTTACCAGCTTCTCTGAGGCTTGGGTAGCTTTATTAGATCCGTGTTTCATGTTAGGACACTTGCTAGAATGAGGCATGTCACGTAATGGCCACACACTATTTCTAGGCAGTGGTTCACGTCTGGTATTTCTTCTCAACCAGAATCGTGTACGCCTGAAACTGGGAGACATGAAAAGGAATGCATGATGTCAACTTACCCTTAAAATGATGCGGTTTATACTCGTAAGGTGATGTTTAAATGGACATAAGTTCGTATGCATCATTTAATGAACAATTTCTTTAACGCGGATTGAAGAAAATTTTATTTTATTTTATGGTAAGGTGGCTTGTAGGTAAAGATAAAGTAACCCTATACAGGCTATTTAGCCGTGTGGGAATGGAGGTGTAGCTGCACTGAATTTTAAGTTCAGCATTAGGAGGCAGTAAGTATTTAACTTCACGCCCCGGCCGCCTTATCTTCGACGAAGGCTGCCCCTATACCAATAGAATACGTGGCTTCGTGGGCCGCAGAACATACTTGGATGATCTAGAAAAGAAAAAATATCTTGCCCCTGTCAGAAATTGAACGAGAATTCCGCATTTGTCGAGCCTGTGGCCTAGTCGATGTACTGACTACGCTGTCCCGACTTCCACGGCCTTTATTGTAGCAACGTAAATTGATACTTGTACAAATTCTAATGCATTTATGTTAACAATTTTCGATAGAACGGATTTATACAACATTAAGTTTTGAGCCATTATCCACGTGTTTTTCAGGCCGTAGATAAGTAATAAATACCTACCAGGGGGTTTGTTTGTGCGCTCGCGCATGATTTACTTCATTACGCAATTTTTTAGGCCTGGCTTCTAAGGTAAACGAGTTATCAGCAATAAATTAACTGCTGGATATTTAGTTTTCCCTATTACCATTTTGTTATTTTATAGTAAAAAAGTGTGACTTGCGCAAAAGTTAAATTCCTTTCCGCAGATCTACTGCTATGTAAATTTTACGTACTCTGTATTAAGTAGGCCTACTACAGCTGATATAAAAAAAGTTGTGTTGAATCCTACGGCACTCTTCCTGCAGATTTTAATGAAACTCTGTCATGTGCTTCAAACTCTGTTTCAGAGGGGACAGAAACTCGGACGGACACACGCACGCGATAATAGCAGTGATTAAGAAGCAGGTTACGAATCGTCTGAATCCATATATTTTCACGGAAATCATTTTAACAAAGAAAAAATACATTATTTTTTTGACATACCATGCTGCAGGCGTTATGCATGCTTCACTTTGTTACAAAGATGCCGGACAGAAGTCCTTAAATTTCTAACGCACTTCAAATATAATTTCTATTGGCCACATTTAATGTAATGCCACTTAATACTGCATCTTTTGATATGTCCTGCAGGGACATATATGTACACAAGTTCTGCACTTCCAACACCGGTACACGCTACATATTTGTCCGTGATGTGGACTGACAATCACTGTCGTGGCGACGTAGTCCTCGGCACTGCCGAGTCAGCAAGAGGCCACTCTCTCACGCTGCCAGGCCACCAACTGTTGAACAACAGTCTCTTTGCCATGCGATGGGAAGTACTGATAGCGTCGCTAATAAAACATAAATAAAAGAAATATTCGTCATATCGATCTCCGAAATTTAGCATTCAGTATAATTAACACAACAGATCATTAAAGGATTCACTCCTGATTTTGTAACTGGGTGCATCAATGAGTGAGTCACTGCACAGCAGGCATATTACATCTACTTGTGCATCAGTAGGCCTCTAAAGGCAAGGTGTGATCCACTGCACTTGACAGCTTATGTCAGTAGGCACATAATGACAATGGGTGATATATTGCACTGTAGGCGTATTATATCTGTATCAGTATATAACTCCTGTCTTCATGACGTATTATACCAGCATCAGTAAGCGTATCATGATCATAAGTGATCCATCGCGCTGCATTCTGCAATGACCTTTTCATTATGACAACGGGTTATCCAGTGCACACATCATGCTATCTCTACATCATTAGGCCTATAATGACAGTGGAATATTTAGTGAGTAACATTCATGTTTCATTTCTTTCAGTGGGCTTCATAACGACAAAAGGCGGACTGGAGTGAAATCCTAAAAGGTATGTACATTAAGTACATTCCCAATAATGGGCAATTTAAAAAGTAAATTCTGGGCACAGGAGGTAGAAACATATCAGTGAATGCGACGATATATACCTAAGGTGGTTTTCGTAACACACACACGCTCGTTTTGTCTGCATTATAAATTCAGCTAATTTCTACCAGCTCACTCTTTTTGCTAAGCCGGAGCTGAGAAGTTCTGTGCGATTTTCCTATCGGTTAACAGTGTAGCCGAGTTATAAATTGCCTTGCCCTTTGTTCTTGAGGTTAATCCCAGCGATTCCTTGTGGTTAGGATTTGGTTGTTGCGCCAGTAAGTGAGAATCTGCAGTATGTAGCCGACAACGGATGTTACAGAGCCCTGTTTTCCGCTAGGACAGCCACAGAGTTCAGTTCCGTTGCTTGTACCTTATTTATGTAACAAGAACAGTTTTGAAGTGACTTCTTCATAAAGAATTTTCAAAATTGAGGCTACTGAATGTCATGGATATGAATTTATAAAATAAGTACAAAATAAATAATTTTTTCTGCAAAGGCGAACATTAATCATCATGAAGGAAACTGCAACAAGTGCAGTAGACATTAATTTTAATCAGGAATGTTTTTTTAAGGCCTAGCATGTAAGGATGCAAAGGTTAAGGAGGAAACTACATTTGGAGACTTCGATCCCTGTTTCCAGGTTTATCAGTCCTTTTTTGTAAAAACTGGTAATCGATCATTATTATGTAACTAACGGTTCGGGTTTGTGTCTGGGCCCGGGAACAGTCTTATTGATAGTCGGTCATAATCATGACAACCGCAGTCACTCTTATTGGTTCCACTTAAGGGGTACCCTGTCACGACGGCAGCGGCATGGCGCATCCTATTTTGTAGACAGAGAAAATATTTTACAAAAATTGTAGGCGGCTGCAAATGTTTCGACTCTACAGTCATGTTCAAATGAAAATTAGATGGTTTTCAGGTCCGTGGTAAGGCAAGGGCTTACAGTGCCTCGCTGTAAAATAACAGCGTATTACAAAGTTTTACATAAGACCTCGGTCTTGGAAAAGTGCTTTGTAAATACAAAGTTCTGGTAGGGAAAATTTAAGGAAGAGTCAACTCAGAAGACCTAGAAGCAAATGAGGGCGTAATATTGAAACGGATCTTAAAGAAGTAGTATTGTATGTTGTGGTTTGGATTTACCTGGCTGACACTGTAAACCAGCAGCGAGATCTTTAAGACGAAAAAGGAAATTCCGAAATCTGTAAGTTATAGCAGGCGAAGAGTTTCTCATCTATCTAAGTATTAGGTTACTGAGAATGACTCTGCTCTATGATGCTAATGTAGTAAAGGTTTAGCGACTTTGTAAATGTATGTCACTTCCGCTTTCTGTTCTGTCCTTAATTCTTCAGTGCAAACCTGGGACCCATGTATCTGCCGATTAATTTTATTTCTTTCTGCTCGCTGGATAATCTGGTTGCGTAGAAAAGTCCTTTGTTCATCCAGATTCATGACCGTGTAAAACATTATATGCTTGTATAACCTTCACGCCACTAGAACTGTCACAGAATCTTTGCCGTGTGTGTGGAGTAGAGAGAATTTATGCAATTCTATGTAGGCCGACACGTCACTTTGCAGAGAAAGGACCAAATTTGAATTGAAACCAGACGAAACCGAGCCTGATTCACGACATTTAGTCTATTAGTAATATACAGGATATAATATTCCTCAGAAACATGAAATAAACATCCTTCGTCAAAAATGTGCCAACACAAGATGAACAAGTAATTATTAATTTTGTGTTCAATTTCTAGTGTGTTCTGGATATTCATTTTACAGTTTTATGTGTTGAAATATGTAAATATTCATGACACATTTGCGATCTGCATCTGCGCCAGGAAGAAGTTAATTTATGATGTCTCTATTCATATTTCTTGTTTCTTTTCAGCAAGAGATATGTCGTTTATTTGCAACTGAACACTACGATTATTTATAGAAATATTTTGCGATCCTACTGCTTAACTTATAAAAGGGACTGTCTCGGTTGCTTGTTCCTTAAATTATTTGACTTCACTATAGTACACTCTGCTCACAGTTAAAATAAACAGTATTTTTAATCGTTTTGTCAGTGAAACTTGTCTGCAAAACAAAATCTTATGTTGTGCGTATGGACAGTTAAATGTAGTGATAATTATAATACAGTAATAGTGAAAGACAAGAAAATTATGCTAATCTCGATAAACCCCAGCCAACCTAGTTTTGTCCACAAAACTCTCTGCAAGGAAGAAGGCGAAATTCTGTTGGATGTAGCCTGCACGTTATGTAGTGGAACATCAGTGCTCTTTTCACGAGGCTACTGCCTGTTCTTTCCGTCATTTGTCCAAACCAAGCGCGGTAGTCGGTAATTTAATGAACGCTTGCTTCCACCGAGTTCAGAAATTTTTGCTTTCACATCTGCCATCTGAAAACATAAACACTAAAATTGCAGTACTCTTAATCTTAAATTTTGCTTGCTTTTTATGTCCGTATGAAACTTTGTATCTCACATAAAAGAAGAACATGGATTGAAGATAACTTAGAAGAGGTCGCTGAGGTGGATAGTTAGACCTAAGATAGAGAAAGTGACTGAAAGGTGGAGAAAATTTTACGGCGAAAAGCTTCATACTTGGTGTTTTTCACTATATGTGTAAATGTATATGTAGAAAACATGAGAGAGTTGACAGCTCCTTGCAAAATTTTAGTCTGCAAATCTGAAGGAAAGAATCAATTTGTACACATAAGGGTAGTTTCGAGGGCAATACAGCCGTTTACCATGAAGAAACAGTACTGAGCTGAATTCACTCAAGACAAGGCCAAGTGTCAGCTACTGTAAAGAAGAGGGTAAACTTCCAGCTTTGCTAACAAACTGGAAATGTCTTCGGTAGGTGTGAGACAGTCTCCTGAGAATGACTCTGCTTTATGAGTTAGTCATGGTTGGTTAAGCAGTGTGCAGCAAAGAGGGCAAGAAGGATACGATATGTTTTGCGAAACCACAACCTATGGTGGGTGTTTAACGGGTTTAGGTCCAACAGAGTTCTTGTTGCTCCGCGTGACTAAGACGACGATGAATGTAACTTTTGCAGCAAGTTTATATCATCAAATTGCATTCACTAATGAGCCTGTCAAAGGCGTGGGTCTGTGGTCGCTCGCTTGGTGGGATTGTGAGTTCGAATCCCCCCGGGGACGTGGATATCTGTCTCTTATCACTGTTGTGTGTTGTCAGGTAGAGGTCTCTGCGTCGGGTTGATCACTCGTCAAGAGGAGTCCTACCGATTGTGGTGTGTCTGTGTGTGATCGTGAAGCCTTGAAAATGAGGAGGCCCTGGCCCACTAAGGGCTGTTGCGCCATTGGAAAACGAATAATGTTCACACAAGTGGGTTAGCTTCAGCAAGGAGAGAACTACTGCGCGCCTTAGAGACAGCATCCTTCACCAAGTGGCGGTGCACCAGGTTGAGTGTAAAGTGAACGGCTAACACACCTTAACGATAAGCATTTAACATGGTGCAAAGTGAAGCTGCACAAAGTTCATTGCTTATTTGCTAGTTAAAGTAATAAATGATAACTGTATTATTTAAAGATACGTTTTAACTAAGTAAGTTATGTTGCAAATGCTAAGATTTGAGGGTTGTAGAAATACGCAGTCGTTTAACATTTTAGGGTAGAATCCCACAATTTTCGTCAAGGGAAAAATAAAAGCCACGAAAGCCTTGTTCAGGACGATCAGCCGCAGGACTAACTTTCCATTCCAAGATGTCAAATCTTTAAACAGACTTGCTAGCCATCCAATCACCACATTCCAAATGTTGCACAATGAAGTTTGAAGTCACCAATATTTGAATATTTCTGTACAGGCTTGATTAGTTTGGGAACAGCTGATCATTACCAATAATTTGTTCAGGATATGATGAGAGGAATAAGCAGATTTAAGAAATTACTGGTAGGTACATATTCGTCGGAGAGGAAAGAACGAAGACCTAATAAATAATTCATGTTCCAGAAGTTAATCTGCTGGTCGGTAGTAATGAAATGATTGCTTTAAATACCTGTCCTCTAACTATTCGTATCTTTCCTTCATCTTGATTTTCAACCTACATAGGGACATTTTATGTACCCTAGGTGCCGAGTCCAGTTATTCCCCATTCTCCATTCTACATGTTCGAACTGATTGTTGAAGTACTTGTGCCAGCTTATATTTTCGAGCCCACCGGAATGCGTCTTGTTAAAGATGGAATAAATTCATAAATGACAATTTTGTATAAAATCTTAAAGTTGTGGGAAACCAAATGTAAGTAGAATGTAGTCCTTGCTTCCTACCAACAGTGATATGCATATGAACATTTTATTTGTACGGCCTTTCTTTCTATTGCAGGAAGAAGTTTTAAGATAAAACATTTTTACAAACTGTAGGCTCACGTTTTATGCTATCAGGAAATTTATATTCCAAAGTTTCCTCCAATCTTAAGCATCTAAACTTCAACACGTGTAGAGTGACCCTTCTGAGGAGGGCTTGCTTCTAAAAGTCTAGAAGCCTGCTGTTGAAATTGGACTTCTTTGCTCCATATAACGTCCTTGCAGTCAGTGACTCATAAACAAAAATGCGTCTTTCTCTACAGTGTCTTCCCTCAGCTTTTGTCAGGATTTTTACTGGCAGTTCATTAAATACAGTTCAACATCCTGCCACAAATGCAGCAAAAAATATATAAGTATACCAGAAATAAAACACAATAATTCAAGAGCCATCACGCTGTGAAGGAAAGAATAAAAATCGTTAAAATGATGTTTGTCAGCTTCATGTTCATAACGCCTTTACTCTCGCAGAAAAAGTCTCTGGTTCTCGGTGGATAGGATGATTGGTAGATAGGTAGGTGGCTGCTGTGAAAGTAGTGATGAAGAGATCTCCAAGTTCCCCCACAGAGCCTGGGCTGTTGTTGCCGAGTCTGTAGGCGGCGATTTTATTCACATTTGAAAGAAAGAAAGAAAGAAAGAAAGAAAGAAAGAAAGAAAGAAAGAAAGAAAGAAAGAAAGAAAGAAAGAAAGAAAGAAAGAAAGAAAGAAAGAAATGATTTTATTATATTTTTAATTTTATTCTTTCCTGTCCTTCTTCCTCTCAGTTTTCCTTTCTGACTTAAGAACTGCAATATAAGGACTGAAGAAATAATTGATGGCCAGCATTTCTGCCGGCTGTCTCCAAATTTTAAATTACTTTTGAAATTGCTTTTTTTAGATGAGTGTGTCAAACTTACGAAGGCTTTCCAAAATGGTTTACAAAAATCGCAACATTTTTAACTATTAAAATATGTCTGCAATGAAAACCAACAAGAGTACACAGTATGTTATGGAGAACAAATAACAAATTATGGAAAAGCAAAATCAGTAACATTCACAACACAACTATTTTTATTAGACAATAGACTTCCTATATTAAGCGACCTATTTCGACCTAAATTAGGTTATATTCATGCTCTTACACTTAAAAACACATTGAGAAAGAAATTCCAGGTGCAGCGAATTCAAACTCCACATCTTAGCAGACACTCATCGATCTACTTGGCACTGCGCCGAAAATTGAGAGACTGAAGCTTGGGTGCTAGAGGGGTGGAATGTAATGACAGAGCTGATATTCTGAGACAAAGGTGTGAACATGGTAACATCTGGGAGTAGTTGTTTTTGGTGAGGGTTCACATACAATGCTATAGTGGACGGTAATATCTCAGCGTGACGGCGGCCATGAGTATAATTAATAATATTACGCTTCATTTCATAGCAACGAAGCAAATCGATTATATTGGAGTGAAACGGAGAATATTTCGTATTTCATTTTTACACCGCATCATCTACAGTTAATACAACACTAAGGGCGGTACCGGAAGCTAGAAATAGAAATGTAAAATACCTCCTTTAAAGGAAGCAACGAGGTAATTTTCTTACACTACAAAGTCTTTAATTTTTTACAGACAGTTTTAAGAAAACTCTTTTATAGGACACAGTTATTCTGCGACTAGAACGAGTAAAATTGTAATCCTAACAAACTAAGTATCTATCTATCTATCTATCTATCTATCTATCTATCTATCTATCTATCTATCTATCTGTCTGTCTGTCTGTCTGTCTAGCTAACTGACTAACTAACTAAAAAACTCCATGGAGAATAGACCTTGAGAAGCTAACAGGTTCTCAGCTAGTCAAGAAATTCCGAGCATTGTATGGAACCTGGGGTTCATTACCGCATTCACAAGGATCCACCACGTGTTCCTATCCTGAGCCAGCTCAATCCAGTCTATGCCCTCATCCCACTTCTTGAAGATCCATTTTAATATTGTCCTTCCATTTACGCCTGGATCTCCCAAGTGGCCGCCTTCCCTCAGGTCTCCCCACCAAAATCCTGTATGCACTTCTCTTTTACCCCATACGTTCTGCATGCCCCGCCGAACTCATTCTTCAAGATCTGGTTACCCGAATAATATTTGTTGATGAGTACAGGTCATTACGTTCCTCGTTATGTAGTCTTCTCCACTCCCCTGTCGCCTCGTCCCCCTTAGGCCCAAATATCCTCCTCAGCACCCTATTCTCGAACACCCTCAGTCTTTGTTCCTCCCTCAGTGTGAGAGACCAAGTTTCACACCCACACAAACCAACAGGTAAAATTATATTTCTCTATACCCTAATCTTTGTGTTTTTGGGTAGCAACCTGGAAGACAAAAGATTCTTCACCGAATGATACCAGGCATTCCCCGACTTCCATCTGCTCTTAATTTCTTCATGAATGGAGTTCCGATTCGTTATGGTTGCTCCCAAACATTTGAATTCTTCCACCCTTTCAAAGCATTTACTATATATCTTTACGTTGTGATTTTGTCCTGCATTCTGATTTTGAGACGTGACCACGTACTTAGTTTTCTCGGCATTTACTTCTAGACCAGTCTCCTTACTAGAGTCTACTAAATCTTCTGCATTTTTCTTTATACTATGTATTCTTCCGCCCAATATATTAACATCATCAGCATAAACCAGAAACTGATGTGTAACATTTAATTCCAAGCCGTCCTGGTTTGCCTGAACTCTCCTAATGGCATATTCTAAAGCAAAGTTGAAAAGCAGTGGCGACAGAGCATCTCCTTGTTTCAAACCACTCTTAATAGGAAACGTGTCAGACAGATGTTTGCCTGCCGAACTCTGCTATAGGTTTCACTTAGACACACTTTTTATTAAACTTGCTAGCTTCATTGGGATACCAGACTCAATGAGAATATTACACAAGGCCTCCCTCCTAACTGAATCATATGCTTTCTTGAATTCTATAAATAGCTGGTGCACTGCCTCATTTTACTCGCATTTTTTCTCAAGTACTTGACGAATGCTGAGTATATAGTAGTTGACCTATTTCGTCGAAACCAACACTGATGATCCCCAGTAATTTCCTCTGCATATGGAGTTAACCTTGACAAAAGAATATTGGATAGAATTTTGTACGTAGTCAACAAAAGTGATATGCTTCGATAGTTACTACAATCTGTTTTATCACCCTTCTTATAGATAGGCACAATGACTGACTCCTTCCTTTCTTCAGGCAATTCGTCCTTATTCCAAATAGAAATAATAAGTTTATGGATCTCAGACCGAACTTTCCTACCCCCTGCTTCAATCACCTCTGCTGGAATCTGATCAATACCTGGTGATTTGTGCCTTTTTATATTTCAATAGCCGTCTCAACCTCAAAGGCACTGGGCTAAGGCACTAGTGCCTCTGTCGTATGTAATTCAGTCTGCCTAATATTATTAACCCCGTGTACATTCAACAGCTGGGAGAAATGATTCCTTCACCTAGCCAAAATTCTATGGATGTCTGCAACCAGGTCACCCTTGTCATCTTTACTATATTAGTTCTAGGCTGGTACCACTTAGTAAAGCCATTGATTCCCCTATACAAGTCGCTGACATTTTTGTTCTTACTGGGTGTTTCAAGCTCATTAATCTTAACTTTCAGACATTCCTTCTTTTTTTTCCTGAAATGTCTGCTAGCTTCGCGTCTTACGTTGTTCATATTATCTCCATTACTTTGGTTTGGATTCTGTAACCACTGAATCTTAGCCTGCTTGCTTTTATATGAAAATTGTGAACCTTCTGGATCAAACCATGGTATATGCCGCTTCCGTTCGTGTAGACTTAGACTCTCTTGAGCTGAGATTTTGATATTCTCTTTAATGTTTTCCCAAGCCCTATTTATGTGCTGACTAACATTTAAGTTCTCCAAAGCTGCAAACCTGTCTGAGATCTTAAGCTGAAACGGTTTCCTAATCTCTAGTTCACTTAGATTCTTGAGATTAAATCTCTCCGAATCAAACTTCTGTGCTACTTCTTTACTTACCACCAGTCTTTCCCTAACTTTCGCAATCAGCAGATGTCAGTATCACAGTCAGCTCCCCTGAAAGATCGCACGTTGAGTATACTCGAATGCCATCTTCTATCTATGAATACGTTATCGATCTGATTATGAATCTTCCCATCAGGAGAGGTCCAGGTGTATTTATGAATGTTTCGGTGCGGGAACCTCCTGCTCTTAACAACTAGATTTTTTGATGTGACAAAGTTTACTACTCTAGCACCATGATCATTACTATCCTGATTTAAACTCTCATTCCCAAATGTCAGTTTGAAAGTACCCTCTCTCCCCACTTTCGCATTAAAATGTCCTAACAGATTTATCGTATGTTTCTGAGGAAAATGATAAAAAATTCTTCTAATTCCCCATCGAAACTGTACTTTGAATCATCACCTTTCTATTCTGTTGGTGAATGCGCGTTCAGAGTAATGATTTACGCCAGCGGCCTCTCAGCATTATATATGACATCCTAGCATTAACAAACTGCACTCTCTTAATTGATGACACTATTCTTTGGTGTACAAAACATGTTTTTCCCAATTGATGATTTTCCTTCCCTTTGCCACAGAAAATTTTAATCCCCGGCTGTACACCCTCTAAATCTAATTTATACTTAGCCAGTTCCCTGGCCACTGTCATAGGTGACCCAAACCTATACAGGCTCCTCACATTCCATGTTACAAAACTCATATCCCTTTTCCTTTGCTTGAGTCGTACCAAGAAATCAGGCCAGGTCCGAGTCTTTGTAGGCTCTTTCGTAACATCATAATATTTTGCAGTGAGAACTCCAAGCTTGAGGACCACCCCTTGTCGGCTGTCCGCTAATGCTTATTCAGTGTATTCCTATGACGTTTGACCTATAGCCTCAAATTTCTGTTTGAGGACTGGCCGCTGAGGAAAACATTTGTCCCTGAAAGAGTGAGAGTAATAAGAAGCCTGGAAAATTCTATAAGGATCTTCGTCAATTTTCAGCCTTCTTCAAATATGCAATTAAGAGTAACCCAGATGAGATGGACAGAACATGTAGGAATAACAGGCTTAGGAGACAAGAAAAACATGCAAGATTTTATTCAAGGACAGGAAGGGAAAACATCGCTTCTGAAACCTCGGCGTAAATAAATATTAAAATGAAGGATAAATTACAAGTTTGTGGACTGACTTTAGGTGATTCAGGACAGGTCCACTAGTCCTGTGTTTGGAGCAAAGTGGTCATAGTTCGTTTTCCTTAAATGATGAAGGACTTCTTGAGCAACTGATCGAGTATCTGCTTCTCAAGGAATTAGGTGGTCAGACATGTCAAGCGTTTTAATAGGTAAACGTCTTGGAAATAGTGGACAGTTGGTTTCGTATTAAAAAGACACGGTGAGTCTTTGGGTTGTGAATTGAATATACAGCGTTTTGATGTGAAGGGTGCTTGCGAAAATTATGAATAGATATCTGCAGAAAGCCAACAAAAGCCTGTCTTTCGGCTTGAGATTTGGGTAAAGGCTGAAAGCTCCTCACTGTAAGACAGCAAATTGTTAGAAATCGTTACACAGGACGTCGGTCTTGGACACAGGGGAAGGAGTTACCAGGAAGAAAGCAGAGGGAATTTTTGCAATGAAGTATTTCAGTATTTGCGAGCACTTTTTTGTGAAACTTTAGTAGGATAACCAAGGGAAGAAGGATAAGGCAATGTACATATAAAGTAACATTGTGGCGCATTCTTTTAACCATCGTTGCTGTGGAAAAGCAATGAGATTGACTGCTACGAGTATGAATCTCTGTTCTTGCCATAGTTACCAAGCGTGCAAATCGCATGGTCTCTGCGCCGCATTACATTTAAATCTGTGACCTTTCTGGCTGTACAATATTTATACACACTACATCACAGACGGCATGACTTTCGTAAAACATCTGTGGAACCTAAAATGTGTGTTTTGATTTTCTCGAAGTTTTTCTGAACATTTCTCATTCTAAGGATTCAGAGAAATATTATCAGGAATGTACATAAATCTTCATGTAACGCACCCGTTGCTCTTCTCATATTATAATCAAACTTGAATTTTCTTGACCTATATTAGAAAATATCCTCAAATATCAAATTTCATGAAAATCCATCTAGTTGGAGCTGAGTTGTTCTAAGAAGACAGAGAGAGAGAGAAAGAAAGAGAGAGAGACAGCCACATCACTAAAGTAGTAGTCGCTTTTAGTAATTTTGTGAAAGCTCCTAAAAAGAAATGCACGTATTCTTGTTAAGAATAATGAACGTAAGAGGCACCCTCTAATACGTACGAAATATTAAACTGGATCATAAAGAAACAGGGTTGTAATAGGTTGGCGGGAGTCGTCTAACTGTGAAGTGGAATATTTTCAGTACAATAGTAAGTGAAACTTTGGGTTGCATAAAAGTCAGGCTGTTTATCGACTAGTTAACCACCTACTAGTTCATAAAAAAGGACTCTGCACAGTTAAGTTACTTTATTTCCTGGGAGCCAGCCACTGGGAAAACCGCAAATAGGGTGGTAAGATAATATTAAAATAACTCTTATAATTTATATAGTAAGGGCGATGTGGTAACGGGTGGATTAACTTCACGTTTAAGGGTGTTCCCTGTTTCAGAGGGACTTGCATGTCTCAGGGCAAGGGTGCACTTATCGAGAATGGTACCACATCGATTCAGAAATATTCTTGGACTTTATTTTTGAACAAATGCCAAGAAAGATCCCTTATAATTGTGTTATAGTTAACTGACTCAGCTGCATTTAAAGGAGGATAAAAGCATTGAATATGAAGTCTCACCGCAGTAATTAGCGCCAATATAATGATCAATTAAAGTCCAAGCCAGTTCACTTCTTTTTCTAGGGGATTAGCCAGCTCTTTCGTTTTCCAGAAACCTTACAATTCTTAATTCCTTTGTACCGTCATAAGACCTATTTTCAGACACAGAAAAAAAAGAAGTTATCTGAATGGGACATCATATATAGGCCACAAACATTAATGTTTCTAGCTCATTCTAGATTCGTACGTTGGAGGTAGTCTTTCTCTTAGACCAACGACTAAATTTATTAACTTTTTTGGATATAGTAGGAAATATAAATTACCACCTTATATCGGCTTATAGAGTTATACATTTTACGTGTGAGCAAGCCTAACTCATCGAAAGAAGTTTCTGGTTATGTACAGGAGAGCCAGGATTCGGCTCCAGAATGGACTTTTGTCTCCTTGTTGCTTCGGATGACCATATCCAGGTTGTGCAAATTTTCCGCTTTGTGGATAAATTGGGATATCTTGCCTAGGAAGAAGAGGAGGAGCGTGAAGCTGACCGCTAGTTCACACCTACTACCAGTGTTTATCACGAAATGGGTAGATACACTTCATTCATAGGTCTCAATGTCGTGATTTGTATGCGCAGTGTTACCCTCATATTTCATATCTGCCATTCAGTTCTGTTGGATGTCACCAATGAACACATTTAAGCAACCATGTAATGACTAACCAGACAAGCAACTGATGAAATATGTAACAGGCCTTTGAAGAACTGTCATCACGACGTGATTTATAAAGCTCTGGCCCCGCGCACTTCTGGCGCAGCGAGCCGACGTAAGGTAGCCCAGGTTCATTTAGTCCGTCATCTACACGTATTTAACCTATGGTTGTATAGTGAAGTGCGCAACACATTAGACTCCACGTTACATATTATATATTTTTGCCATGACTTTATTTGGTAAAAATTTTACGGTTTGAAGTCTGAAGTTAATTTAAATTGTATGTATATTTGACTGCCTACTTCATATGGAAGTGGAAGCGTGTCCATTATAAAGAGCATTCGGTTAATATTGTGTAGGGAACAATCGCTATTGATTGTTAGAATCGTATGTAACACTTAAATTGCACAGTGTCGGCAAAATGCAGATTTTTGGGTTTTAAATTGCGAAACATAATGGCCACCGTTGGACCCTAAACCGTTAATTGTGTGTTGTCAGTTCACTAGATGAAACCTGCAAAGTACAAAAATATTTTCTCCAACAGCATAAGTGTACTGAATCAGTAAATCTCTCAGATAAATATAACAAATTGACATTCCCTAAACAGGCATAGTAATGTAGGTATGATGCTAGTGTCAGGGCATTGAGCTGGTTAAAGCGGTTCTGGGAGCCACCCAGTGTCTTAAGGGGACGATCTTCCACGGGGTGAAGCTGAAAGATGATGAGTCTAGCAACTTCATCACAATATCCGAAAATTTTCGAGACACATCAGTTTCCTAAACGCCTGGCATTTGCAGGTTTGGTGGGGGGTTTGTGGGAGACACAAAAACACTCTGCTCGTAATTATGTCGCTGTGAAAACAGTGAAAATTTTCTCTGACGTTAGGTGATACTGGTGACAGCAGTTCACAGACATGACAACCTGAAACCTCACGTCTAAGATTTGATTGTTTACCTGGAGGCAGCTGTTATCAATTATATTTTTCCGTCTTCCCCTTAGTTCAATTAGACAAGCGTTAGCACGATTAATTGCTATAGGTGTTTACTCCTTTTTAATACAATTCCCAATTTTCATTTAGGCCTATGTTTACTCGATCACTTTCGTTAAATTACCCGAAAATGAAATATTTTATAAAGTATGAGTATATTTCTCCTTTGAGTAAAATGTCAGATTTTGTATTTCTTCTTGGTAGTCCTGCATTTTTAAGCTGAGTCAGAATTCAATATGCCGAGTTGTGTTGAAATGCTTACCTCTGGTTCTCGCCTTTGGAATAAGGGCACAAAACGTCTGCCGTGTCTGCAGAATCCGTGGTTGTATGTATTGTCGTAATGCGAAAGAGGTCACGCCAGCGAAGCGCTTGAAACTTGAAGCGAGTCTGAAAAAAGTTAACTTATTTTTATGCTTTGCATGTAAATCATTCACTAAGGAAGTAATTAAGATAAATAATGGAACATTTTCTGGTCAGTACAATTAAATTATCGTAATCTATGGATAAATTCTTTTGCATGTGACACTGCAGTCTCCTTTGCGGGGCAGCATTACAGTAAGTATGTTAGAGTGAGCGAGGCAATTGCCAGATACTGAATAAAAGTAGAAACAAAATGTTAAGGTAGAACACAAAAATAAGCCAATATTTCTGTGCATTGAGAATAACTTATACTCACATATTAATCACTGCACAACTCGACTGGAAACAAATTTGCATTCATGATAATTCCTTTATTTATCTGCTTCTTTTGAAAGAACATGTACAGGAAGGGCGTCATCTAGTTCGAGAAAGTTGCACATGATTTAAAAATATATTACTTCCAATCCTTCAAGCCTCATTAGCTTGCTGTTCATATAGTGCAGATACAGAGATCAGTATTTCATACAGATATTGTTAAAGAGTTAGCCACTAAAATATCACAGTGCAGAATGCAATAAGATCGTTTTCCTTATACCCGACTAAATGTTCCCAATAAAACAAATATTTTAATTAAATTTTGAAGTCCAAATGAGATACGTATTGTATACAACCTCAAAAATTTATGTTAGACGAAATGTTATTAATTAAATTTATTAACTTTAAGTTTAGTTTTCTCTTACAGACGGTCCACCGTGTACAAAGACATTAAACGCACCCATTGAGTCTGGGCGTTGGACTCAGTGCTAAATTTAATCAAATTATTTTTTTCAGCAGGTTTTTAACTGAACCAGTAGCACGGACATACCCGCTATCAGTATTTCCCATTAATTTTGTGTACGTAGAATAACGTGAGCCTCTCACTCTAGACTGCAAATTCGTTTGAAATAATTCAAAATGTAGTCCACGGATTCATTCACGGAGGAACTCACAAAAATTGTTATGCAGGTATTTAGATGTGACAAAACGCAGCCGGTGACAGTGGTAATACTTCAGTTCTTGACAAAAAAGGAAAACATGGAGAGAAATTAGAAATGTAGAGGGAATTAGTCAACACTAAGAACCAAATCTGAAATATTTATGTTTATATGTACCTCCTTTTTTTCTTGGTCCTAGAATTTCCTCGAATTCTGTGCCTTTACATAATAATTTGCACACAGTGCATATTATCAGAAAGTAAGCATATAAATCTGCCAAATAATATATCCGGTAGGGAGCTGTGATTTCTCTAAATCACAAGGCGGGAAACCGAATAATTCAACAATGAACATTTATTAATTGTTATATTTGTAATGCGTATTAGAGCCACATTACATTTTAACAAGAAGCTGAGATTGCTTAGTGGGTTTTAGTGTTTGGCATACAGGCTGGACGGCCAACGGATAATGGTTTGACTCCCGGTAAGCGGAAGAGTTATTTTTCTTCTCCAAACGTTTAAACCAACTCTGGAGCATATTCCCTCCCTCAGTTCTCATGTTAAGTGGGTACCTAAGGCTCTTTTCGCTGTAGCAAAGCAGTCGGGGAGTGGAATTTACCACTTCATCTGGTGACGGTAATAAATATGAGTGGATTTATACCTCCAGTCCTCCGTATGCTTTCATGGCGAGAAAAGGGGCAATTTTGCATTCACTTTTTTTAGCTTTTAACAAATATTCGAACCGATTTATATTCGAGGGTTCTATAACAGAAATATCATGAACAATTGTCTCAGCAGTTTTTATATCTGTTGTGAAACTTCTACAACACAACTTTTATGGGCGTATTTCTTATGAAAGTAAATATTCTAGAGTAAGATTGAAACTTTCGGACATCAGTGATGCTGAAGACAAGAACACTAAGGCTTTAACAGAGAAGAGCACCACTCTTATATCATATCACAAGATTAAGCAATAAAATTATGTTCTTTTCATTAGTTACAAATAACAAATTCTTTTATTCAAATGAGCTACAAATATTTTCATTTTCTTGAACATGCTGTAACTTACATTTTAATTTTATCAGAATTCGAAATAATTGGCAATATTATCTGCCATGAAAAAAGACAGAAAGGAACACTAAAAAATAAAGGCATAATATAGGTTTCATGCACGAAATAATAATTTTCCTCTTGCTCTTTCATGAGGAAAAATATACGATGGTTGGCACTGACATGCATTCTTATAGTCATCAAGCTGCACATTTGTTGGCACTCACTAGTATAACATAATTAAGGATGTTATGGCTATTCAGAAACATCCATATCCATGTCAGAGGAACTATAGGCATACTGGAAATATAGGAATTTTGTTCTTCTTCAGGTATTTACCTTTTATGACTATGTGGAGCACATTTCTTGAAGGAAAAGTTTGTTGCACAATGAACACTCTAGGTATGCTGGTTTAACTCTCTCATAGCAGGTAAACACACTCCCCTTTCTTCATTAACCTTTTTTAATGCTAGATTTACCTGCCGTGATTTTGAAGTCCTTTTTTATTTTCTCTTTCCTTCTTTTTTTTTCCAGTTTTGCCAGCTCTACATCTTTGTTCTTATTTTCTTTCTCTTGAAATAAAGCTTTCCCTTCTCTACATGTTATTACAAATGGCACCCTTTCTGTAATTCTCTTAAACGTTCTTTTCGGTGTGTTGGCCATGGCAAAACTTCTTGGAGGACAGAAAAGTGTATCGTTAAGCCCGATTTCAGATTCCATATGTACGACATTATTTGTGCAAGAATTTTCATCCCGAGTACTTGGAGAAATATCTGCCTCGTCATGATCAAAGGTTTGATTGTTTGTTTCTCTTTGTTCTTGATCTCTATTTCTTGATTCTGCACTATCACACGGGTTGCTACCTGGAAGTTCTGGCTCTTCTGATTATGTTTCTTCTAATGCATCTATGAGTCCACACGTTCTTGAAACATTTTTTATGTTGTGTTCTTGCTAGGGCTTCTGGCTGGAGCATTTCTGGTTACTTTTTTCCAAGACATTTCTCGAATTCTGTGTTTTCTGGATCCCATGGGTACACACCACAGGCTCAAAAACCCAGTATAGCTGAGCATTCCAGATAGTACGTGGTGCAACCCAAAAGTCCCCGAAATTTGGATGCCGCGAGAAAACCACTTGTAGTACAATTGTGGGCCGCTACGTATCGCGAGCTGTACCCTTTGTGAACCAGTCTGCCAAGCAGTGTTCTGCCGTGTGGAGTGTGTGTTTTTTCTGTGCACGTTTTTAACGTCGTGTTAGTGCTGTTTTGCGAAGGCACCGACCTGCCAAAATGACTGATGTGAAAGAGCAACGGATTTGCATAAAATTCTGCTTCAAATTCGGCACGACGGCAGCGGAAACACATCAAATGCTTAAGGAAGCATTTGGTGATAATGCCCTAGACCAAACCCAAACCTACGAATGGTTTAAGCGTTTCAAGAACGGATGGGTATCAGTCGATGATGACGAGCGTTCAGGACGACCTTTGACCAGAACCACGACCGAAAATGTGGCGAAAGTGCGACAGGCTAAACGGGAAGACAGAAGACGTACGATTCATGACGCTTGCAACATTGTCGAACTGTCGTATGGAACGTGCCCGCGAATTTTGTCGGATGAGCTCAACTTGCCGTGCATTGCAGCAAAATTTGTGCAATGGCTGACGAGCAATTATCAAAAAGAACAGTGCATTGCTGTCTACACTGAGCTCAAGGAACAGGCCGAAAACAACCCCAACTTCAACGTCATTACTGGTGACGAAACTTGGTTGTTTAGGTACGACCTTGTGACGAAGCAGCAGTCGTATCCTTGGAAGACTCCGACTTCACCGCGACCAAAGAAAGCACAACAAGTTCGGAGCAATGTCAGATCAATGTTGATTTGTTTTTTGACACTGAAGGCATTGTGCATCAGGAATTTGTTCCTGCAGGACAGACGGTGAATGGAGAATTCTATTGCGACGTTCTGAGGCGATTGAAAGAAAACATCCGGCGCAAACGTCCAGACAGGTGGCGCAACAACTCCTGGGCCCTGCACCATGAAAACGCTCCGGCTCACGCGTCGCTGGTTGTGCGGCAGTTTTTGGCTTGTACGAACATGACAGTCATCCCCCACCCTCCCTACTCACCGGATCTCGCCCCCTGTGAGTTTTCCTTTTCCCAAAATTGAAATTGAAGCTCATAGGACGACGTTTCGACATCATTGAAGAGATCCAGACCGAATCGCAGGACGTGATGAAGACGCTGACGCTAAATGACTTCCAGCAGTGCTTCCGATCACGGAAATCCCGCTAGGATAGCTGCATTAATACATAAAGGGACTACTTCGAAGGGCATGGAGGTAAATAAACATTTCTGTAAGTGGTTAAGCTGCGGCAGAAGAATTTCGGGGACTTTTGGTTTGCACCACATAGTTCCTCAGATATTCATCCAGAACTGGAACGAACCATTCCTTGTTTCATATTTAGTTAGGATTTTGCCTATGCCACTCTAGGAGTGATGTTTTCCAACCCAATTTTAGTGGTCTGAAAGTTGCAATATCCAGTTGCTCGAGGGGTTTTGTGTTGTTTCGGTGGATAGAGATCAAGGTTATGCTCAATTCAGAACAGTTCCCTCTGTTGATATGTTAGATGAGTGCGGTGTCCATCAACTGAAAGGTTAGAAGGGAACTTGACATTATGTTTTCCAATATGTGACGTGAAAAGGTTTCCAGTATATTCGTAAAACTGTTCTGCTGTCATCCATCCAACAAGGCCGTGCGCTACGTCCCAGTCATCAGGAACTCTGTCTGTAATTTCACGTGGTATTATTTTGTATGGATATATCAGCATGGGTGGGCATATCGTTCCAGAAGCAAAGAAGGCAAGCATACCTGTTATGGACGCTTTTGCAAGGCCTTTATCAGTCTCATAAGCATTAATGTCCCCGTTGCATTTTAAAACTTTTCGAGCTTTTGGACAAAAGAGGGGACTTGGTTCATCACTGTTGAAAATTCTTGTTGGGTCCTGAAGAATGTCCAAAGATTGTTCTTCTTTCAAACCATCTTCAACCTACTGAAAACAATAACTGAAAAAGAAAAAATGACATGTTGGGAAATTCCGGCTGCCTAAAATATCCAGAATAATAACTAGCTTGTTTACGATTCTTTGATTTCTGCCTGACCCAATGTGGCGCTCGATGAGGTTGCACTGTCACTAGTGTGAGTGGACAACTCAGGTTGACGGCGTAGGAATGCTCGAAACCGTCCATTTCCAGGCATAGTAACTTTAGAAAGTGTTTTTCTCTGATTTACAGGTAGAAATTCTTTAACAGACAGCTGGACACTGAGTTTCCTCTGAAGAAATCCTTTTCGGGAACCGTCAATTATCCATTTGACTAAAACTTATTCATCTTCACTAAGTACTACAAAAGTCTGATAGAAGATTTGGAAAATCTGCTACTTAATCGGAACTGTAAGTTGGACCTTGGGATATTGTACTTTTTCCCTGAAGCTTTTTTGGCCGTACCCCCTCGGATCTCTGTTAAAGCCACCTCTAAATCTGCAGGGTAATGATTTTCCCATGTTTCTTCCTAATCCTCTTAAATTTAATCTATTCATTTTGATGAATCCCCCCCCCCCCCCCCCAGAAAATAGGAAAATATCATCAGGCAACATTTTGACACTACCAGTAAATATGGGATTGACAGTACTTGGCACACCTCATAATGTTTCGGCACCCCATGCCAACTACTGTTAAAATTCATTCTAGGCGCGTGAGAATTAAACTGGTGATTGATTGATCAATAAGGTAAATGTAAAGGTAAAAAAACTTATCTTATGGCAGTTTTATGCACTTGTTGGCATAGCGCGCCAGTGACTACATTTTATATTTTTTCATTACAGTCGTTGGCATCCTGCCATTTTCTGATAATAATAGTTAACACACCCAACTTTACATCAGATCTATAGAACAACTCTTCAGGAAAATGTATGTGTAAGTTTCATAAAACTGCCATGTAACATACAAAATAAATGCAGAAAATAGAAAGTGAATTGCTCAACCCTTCCGTTAAGAAATTGCCTTTCGTTGCTCGTGCTGTTAACAGCATCTTATATCCAGCAGCCGTGACACTAAAGAAAGCTCTTCTGGCTGGTAACTCAGGTACCACATGAAAGACCAAACTTCCGTGAATCCGAATATCGTTCAGAAATGGCGCCATTGTGGCTGAAATCCTTATTACAGCACAAAATGGCCAAAAGATGCCAATAACTGTCACAGTGCCAACCATTCTGTGTTTTCACTTATTATGTATATATGTAATAATGAAATAAGAAGTCCAGCCACATACATTCAGAGCACACCTTCAGCTTGAGTAAGTTACCTGTTTTCAAGTTGACCTAAGAACTTCGCTTTCGTACAGGGTCATAATTAGTCTATTTTGCAATATTATATTTGCACACCTTACGCTTTTGGACCACATATAATTGTTTTAGAGTATGATCATGCATTCGAAGTAATCAAGTGTTATCATTGAGTAACAGCAGTAATGGTCGGTAACGCTTGGAGTTCCATGGACCACTACCAGATGGCAGGACAACTATGAGAACGCTGGAGTTCCATAGACCGCCATTAGATGTCAGGAGACGTAAATACGGAGACCTGTGCTTCTGCGCGGTACGATCCGACCCTGTAACATGATTCAGCTTTATTTACGTGTTTTGTATGGATCTCGGAACAAGATTGTTTTCCCATACAGCATTAACAAACTGATTTTTAAAACCCTGTCGGGGTGTTTACTGCGCTGTACGGGCCGAGCCTGTAATATAATTCAGCTTTATTTACGTATCTTGTATGGATCTCGGAACAAACCGCAATTCTTTCCCCATACAGTATTAGCTGACTGATTTTTAAGACCCTGTCGGAGTGTGTTTACTGCGTGGTACGGACTGAACCTGTAATATAATCCAGCTTTATTTACGTGTTTTATATGGATCTCGGAACAAACCGCGATTGTTTCCCATACAGCATTAACCGATTGATTCTTAAAATCCTATTTGGGTGTGTCTACTGCGCGGTACGAACTTAGCCTGTAATATAACTCAGCGTAATCTCAGTCTTTAAGATATAAGATATAAGATATAAAATAGAAAAAAATATCCGTAAACAATGTTCAATTTGGTGTAACTTATGATCTAAGGCAGTGCCATGGCTCCGACGGTTAGCCGCCGGGTTCCCAGTGCGGAGGCCCAGGTTCGATCCTAGGTCAGTCCACGTGGGATTTGTGGTAGACAAAGTGGCACTGGGACAGGTTTCCCCTCAAGTATTTCGGGTTTTCCCTGTCAATTTCATTCCACTGGTGCTCCATTACTAGGAAAAGGACAAAAATAGTAGTAATCAACATAATCATCTCCATCACAAGGTTGCACAAGAAGCCTTAAGGTTGGGGTACATCCGTAGCGTCTGTTGCCGGCCACAACAAAAAAACTTAAATTATGGTATGGGATTATATGGTGTGGCTTTTCCTTCAAATGCTTCAACATTTTGCCTTCTGCAAGCAGTAAGCCCATCTGATATGCACTGTAGCACTGTCAGTGTCTGTTACATTCCCATATTGTAGTTCCACAGACCGCCACCAGATGGCAGGAAAAGACAAGACGTAGAATTTAGTTTGACGGACGCGCGGATGGTACGTAACAGACACGGCTCATTGAGGATTCCACGTTAACTACGTAGAGGGTCGCCGGGAACTAATACAAGAGTATAATATGCATTCGCACGCATTATTCGGGTTTTCACGATAACTGCTAGCACCACTACGAAATTATAATACACAGGCATATACGTCCTTCGGGTTTCCACTGCAACTGCGTAAATGAGTGTGTCTTGCCTGCCCACATCGCTCAGTTTCCGCGGTAACTACGTAAACGGGTGTGCCTTGCCTGCCCGGATCGCTGGGTTTCCACAGTAACTGCTTAGATGAATTGTACCTTACCCCCACGGGTCACTAAATAAATGGATGTGCCTTTCCTGCTCCAGTCGCGGGTTTTCCACAGTAACTACGTACCTGAAATGTCCCTTTCCCCCACCGGTCTCGAGTTTTCAAAGGTAAGTAAGTAAATGGGTGTGTGTTGCTTGCCCGGATCGCAGGGTTTCCACAGTAACTGCTTACATGGCGTGTTCCTTGCGCCCATGTGTCGCGAGGTTTCAAATGTGACTAAGTAAATGGATGTGCCTTCCCTGATCAAATCGTGGGGTTTCCGCAGCAAGTGGGTACATGAAGTCTGCCTAGCCTCCACGGGTCGCGGGGTTTCTACGGGAGATATGTAGATGGGTGTTCCTAGCCTCTTCGAGTCGCTGGGCACCAGCACACTAGTGGGTTGTAAGATATTCACATATTTCCTGGAGGGCAGATTGGGCGAGCGAAGATGCGAAGGTCGTATATTATGGTCTAATGATAATTAAAACGACCAAGCTATTTCGTTAGCAAGGCAACAGCCCACAAGGATCACCTGGTAAACCTACGTAGTTTTTTGCTACATTACTTTCTAAAACTGTATATATCGATCTCCAGGTAAGGGTGGGGAAAAGCTTCAAAAAAGCGCGCCAATCTCGTGTCCCACCGTCGGCACATCTGAATTATTATGGCAGCGATCCAAACTTTGCAGAAGAAAACAGAAAATAGCCCAAATGTTACAATTTCTAAAAGGAAACTTTCGATAAAGTCGTCGAGTATGTTACCAATTATTGAGGGGAACTGCGTGATCACTCCCTTGTTTCATCGGATCATTTGTAGCTGGAATGGCGGGGAGGATTGTGAAGGTCAGTTGAAACTTGCAGTCGAGAGTTACCTGATTTGTCTGCGCCCACAAGAGTAATCAGCACTTAATGTTCAGTCAGTTTCACAGAAAAACACATATTTACGTCTAGTTCGATTCAGTGTTTCGTATTGAAGTTATATTTACTTAATTATAATCCAAATAACAATCCGAACAACGGCAAAACCAAAGTCGTCTGCTGCTAGAAAACGCGAAGTAGAATAATTTGGCCGCATATACAAAAAAAATCGCAAGAAGAGTTTTTTGTCTGCACATTAAAAAAATCATGTGATTGATTGGGCAGAAGATGGTTGATGTTTGAAAAGAGGATAACATTATAAGTCATTATGAAATGTACTACAAAAATGCACCATATTTATATTTTGTTTCTTGTGGCGCAACAGCCACAGGTTATTAAAATTTTAGTATTCAGAATTTTAGAATTTTAATAATTTTACTCTTGTGGATATCGCCTTTCCTAACTTAGAGTGAGTCTGTATTCTTCAAAGTAAATAAACCATGTGAATGCTGAAACGTAATGTGACAAATGAGATTTCCGCAGCGGTACAGCTGCGAATTCCCTTCTTCTGTGATATGATGTAGCGTCATTCGATAATCGAATCCCGAAGTTTCGAGGTAAAGTTGCGTGCTCATCCTCAAGGATTGGTAAGTTAGTCATGTAGGACCTATCGACGGCTGAAATGAGGACACTACTTTGCCTCGAAAAGCCTGGGTCTGATTCATCATTTCCACAAACTCATATCCCTGAAAAACGAAGTTCTTATAACGTGAGGAATGTAAAAATAGATGGCTCTAAAAATGATCCCCCATGGAAAGGAAAGTGTTTGTGAAAATGACATGGGCTAATATAGGTTCATTGAAGAAATGTGATAAATTCGTGTTGGTAGACTTATATCTGTTTAGTAATTAGTATTATGCAAATTATGTGAGTGTCAATATTTATGGGTAAAACTGATACAGATATCAGGGAAAATTTTAAAATTTCTCTAAGGCCTGTTGTATGCTTACAGATGAGTTGACATGGTGATTCCCATAAACGCTGATACATTAGTTCCATACAGTTCTAGAATTATAAATTTCGAGTCAGTGCATTTTGTAATTGTAATTTTCTTTCATACCCTCTCCTAAATTGGTGCTATGGTAGACGCGTAATGTCGCGTTAATGCGTAATTCTGCTTGGAGTAATACTCATATTTGCTCTCATGCAATTAACTTCTCCGTGTTCATATAGTTTGCAAACCACTGAAATGGAAGTTCACTAGCGTATTCTGTTTCATCACATTTCCCTTTTATTCGTAACGTAATACAGTTCGTGTAAATTACTACGTAATTTCCTAATACGTGTTTTCACAAAACACATACGTTCTTCTTCTAGATCAATAAGTTCATGTACAATACCTGTGTTTTGAGTGGGTGGAGTTGATTTCCCTTTTGTCAAAGTGCGCACTCTGCTTCTACGGCGTTCTCCAATATCAGGCTTGTAATAACCCCTGGTCACTCCCTCAAAGTTTAATGAAAACCCCTCTGCCCAGTGATCTAGTACAAAAAGTTCACACCGCAGAATATTAACTTGCAGAAATTTCCCTTATTAAAAAAATTACATCGCATCCCCCCCCCCTCCTCATGACGTTAGTTTGTTACCCTTTGGTATATTTAGCTACATTACGTAAATTGTTTCAGTGCAACAAACTTCGCTGAACCTTGTCAGTTGCTGCATACTGTTTAAAATGACTCAAAACACTGGCGGGAGGCTGCGGCCGAGTGGTTATTTACGAGCGTCAATGAAGGGGCAGTCACAAACCATATGTACTATACCGATACTATGTCACTGTTGGATCACGCGGTGTGCAAATAACTAATTCTACAATGCAGTCTGCGTTCAGTTGATATTTACGTTCCACGTTCAGTGCTGGATACACAAGGGGCACGCAGACACTATCACACACTATTATTCGTAACTAACTAACTAACTAAATGACTGACTGAGTGACTGACTGACTGACTGTCTGACTGACTGAATAGGGCATGGGGACAAAATCATTCTTAAGAAAATAAAAGTTTCTCAGGTATTAAAAAATTCCCCGCATTTTTTGGGACCAAATTTCCGCTGCTGTGCTCAAAGTGACTGCGACTTCTCCCTTTCCTTAGCCAGGCGGAACCAATCACACCATATAATTGTGTTCTTTAAGATCCACTTTATTTTCATCCTCTCATTCTCAAATCACTTACGCAAAATATAGGCCTACTCTCGGATTAAGAATTTAAAGGAGTTCCTAAGCAAATACATATTTCTGTATATATTTAGGCCAAGTTATTTTGTGATAAAATTTGAAAATAGAGGGAAAATTTTTCCTTCGAAAGAGGAACCCCCGGTATGCTAAGTGGCTGTCACTTTAAACGAAGCCACAAGAAGTTTATATTTGTGTTCTGCAGTATTTACAAGCACAAAATTTATTCTAATAGAAGTTTGTAGCTTACATTAACGAGGTGCAAGTTATGTAGGCCAAAACGTGGGTCCCTACAGCATGTTTAATGATTCACTTGTGGTCTTATTTCTGTTTAGTTAATGGAGTGTTTATGGTTCTGTCTGAAGGAAGATAATTGCTGACTTCTCTCTGCGATATTCACATCTCCGACCGCAATCTTAATGTTGACATTTACAACACTAACACGCTACGATTCAACATTTGTCCGCTTTCTTTCTACGTCCTGGCTTGTGATGCACAGAATTAATTAAATTTATTAGGCTAAATTTCGGGGCAGATGCAATATATTTTGTACAACACTGAACGACCAGAAGTGTTCTGAGCCGCCAGAGGGTTTCGAAATTACATTCCCAGTGTTTAGTGTCTTACGCAGTTTTTGAATTTCAAATGGTGCGTCCGCTGTGATCAGCACTGAATAAAATTTGTCGAGGCAAGTCATTGGTAAAATATTTTACGATAGGCCTATATTATATGAAGTGGAACAGCAGCTATATATGGGTATGTTAAGAAAAAAGACCATGTTCCTATATTTGCATGGATAGGATGTATTTCAACAAAGGCGTCGGACATGTTATAATATGTCACAAAATCGGGTAAAGATGAAAGTGAAAGGGGTACTCTCATCAACTTCTGTAACACTTACGTTGCAGTAAGTGACACAGAAGCAAAAGTGTTTACTTTTAGCAATTTCGGCGTGGGCTAGGCAAATCTCTCGAAAGCACCAAATCAGGAAAAGATCTAGGCAGATGTGCGCAGCTTATATTTCTGAAAGTCACCTATTTTACGTTAATCGCTAAATTTTTAAAGACAATGGCAGTATCTCAGGTTATATAGCCAAGAACAGTGGAGTTTTTAGAAAATTTCAAAAGAACCTCCAGTTGAAATGTCACACACCGTCGCCAGAACCCTACAGGGTGGTGTGTGGAGAATGTTGTGCCCTTACATACAGGGTCTATGTGTCACATCAGCAGCGATAACACCTGCCCATTTTCTCTCTAGGGTGAAGTATGGAATAATTCGTAGGGGTAATTCGTCTTACGGTATAAAATGCTCGTGATTAGATGTTATTAATTCTACAATAGCGACTTCTTGGAATTATATTTGGTGCAAAACCTAGAATTTTCATATATGGATAAATTCAAGAAATTAAAAATTCACCTCTTCGATATGAATAGCTTTGTCATTAAAAAACTCGACTTTATCAAGTAGGGAAAATTTCAAACAAACTCAGTCGTGAATGACATAAATAATATTTTATAGAACAGTTACCAAACTTCCGTATTTTAAAAAAGTGCGTATTATGCTGGCATCACAGTTTACCACGTAGACTTGCAAGCCTATTGAACGGAAAGTCTCAATTTAAAACGGCGTTCAGAAGATGCTTAGATGTAGACTGTTCAATGGTGTTGTCGAATTTGTAACGTTATAATGACTCATAATCTTTTTATTAGCGCCATGTTATAAGCTTGGTGGAGCATTTGAATTCAGTGTGTGAAATAATTATAATGATTCTGGATTGTGTATTTAGCGTTTTTTGACATATTCCTCTATGGCGCAGCAGCCCCTGGTGGACCAGGCCTTCCTCATTTTCGATGCTTTACGATCACAATCAGACCCACCACACTCGGTAGGACTCCTCTGGACGAGTGATCAGCCCGACGCCGAGACCTCTACCTGAAAAAACACAACAAACACAAGAGACAGATATCTATACCTCCGGCGGGATTCGAACCCCCAATCCCAGCAAGCCAGCTGTCGCAGACCTACACCTCAGACCGCGCGACCACTGGGATTGGCTTTGATGTATAAATACCATATTATCACTTTGAATAAATCTCAAATCCGCCGATGATCGAAAAGTCGCGTAACCCGAAGTTTCATATTTACTACTAGCTAGGAATGAGTGCAGTGAAGTTGAATTAGTGTATGAGCATGTGGGTATGATTGTGCAGAAGCTGTGTAAGGGCAAGCACAGGTCAATCAAGTCGACATTGTTCCGTTAGTAGCCCATTTTCGTGAAGCAAGTGGTGTGATTGATCCAAAACGTTCTGTTTGCCTTACAGTGTTAAGTGACGCGAGTGTGGAGTGTGTAAAGTATCGGAAATCCTTTAGTGCACTCTCCACGGAAACCTTGAATATGAAATATACAGTCTAGATTTTTAATTGTTAAAATTTTTTAAATTTTGTGTTTCGTGAATCTGCAATCACCTGCATAACGTATGTACGTACGTACGTATGTATGTATGTATGTATGTATGTATGTATGTATGTATGTATGTATGTATGTACGTATGTATGTATGTATGTATGTATGTATGTATGCATGCATGCATGCATGTATGTATGTATGTATGTATGTATGTATGTATGTATGTATGTATGTATGCATGCATATATGTATGTATGTATGTATGCATGCATGCATGCATGCATGCATGTATGTATGTATGTATGTATGTATGTATGTATGTATGTATGTATGCGTGTATGTATGTATGTATGTATGTATGTATGTATGTATGCATGTATGTATGTATGCATGCATGCATACATACACACACACACACACACACACCCAACAGCTCTACTGCATTTTGAAAATTTGTTGAAGAAAAGAGTGTTGCACCATGTTAAGTGGGTCCCTGTCACCACGGCATGGCGCGTCCTCAGGTTGCGGATGGAGGAACGGCCTCCAGGTATGGAGGGTAGCTGCGAATACATTGAATAAGCAGTCGCGGACAGCCGACAAGGGGTGGTCCTCCAGCTTGGGGGTTGGGCGAGGTGCTAACAACTCCTCACCGTAAAAAATTATGATGTTACGAAACAGCCTACAAAGCCTCGGACCTGGACCGATTCTTTGGTACGACCCCAGCTACGGAAAAAGGATATGAGTTTTGGAACATGGAATGTGAGGAGCATGTATAGGCCAGGGTCACTTATGACAGTGGCCAGGGAATTAGCTAAGTACAAGTTAGATTTAGTGGGTGTACAGGAGGTTAGGTGGGACAAAGAAGGGACTGTAAGAGCCGGGGAGTATACTTTTTTCTATGGCAAAGGGCAGGAAAATCATCAATTGGGAACAGGTTTTTTTGTGCACCAGAGAATGGTATCAGCAATCAAGAGAGTGGAGTTTGTTAGTGCTAGGATGTCATACATAGTGCTGAGAGGCCGCTGGTGTAATATCATTGTTCTGAATGCGCATGCACCAACGGAAGAGAAGGGTGATGATTCAAAGGACAGCTTCTATGAGGAATTAGAAGGGGTTTTTGATCATTTTCCTAAATACCATATGAAAATTCTGTTAGGAGATTTTAATGCAAAAGTGGGGAGAGAGGATATTTTCAAACCGACTATTGGGAATGAGAGTTTACATCAGGATAGCAACGATAATGGTGTTAGAGTAGTAAACTTTGCCACATCAAAGAATCTAGTTGTTAAGAGCACTATGTTTCCGCACCGAAATATTCATAAATACACCTGGACCTCTCCTGATGGGAAGACTCACAATCAGATCGATCACATATTGATAGATAGGAGACGGCATTCCAGTATACTCGAAGTGCGATCTTTCAGGGGAGCTGACTGTGATACTGATCACTATCTGGTGGTTGCAAAAGTTAGGGAAAGACTGGCAGGAAGTAAACAAGCAGCACAGAAGTTTGATGCAGAGAGATTTAATCTTAGGAAGTTAAATGAACTAGAGGTTAGGAAACAGTATCAGCTTAAGATCTCAAACACGTTTGCAGCTTTGAGAAACATCAAAGATAGTATCAAAATCTCAGCTCAAGAGTGTCTAGGTCGGCATGAACGGAAGCAGCATAAACTATGGTTTGATGCAAAATGTTCACAATTGTTAGATAAAATGAAGCAGGCTAAAATTCAGTGGTTACAGAATCGAAACCAAAGTAATGGAGACAATCTGCACAACGTAAGATGTGAAGCTAGTAGACATTTCAGGAACAAAAAGAAGGAATATCTTAAAGCTAAAATTAATGAACTTGAAACAAACAGTAAGAACAAGAGTATCAGAGATATGTGTAGGGGTATCAATAACTTTAAGCGGCGGTACCAGCCTAGAACTAATGTAGTAAAGGATGAGAAGGGTGACCTGGTTGCAGACTCCCACAGTACTTTGGCTAGGTGGAGGAATCATTTGTCCCAGCTGTTGAATATACACGGGGTTAATGATGTTAGGCAGATCGAAGTACACACAGCAGAGCCACTAGTGCCTGAGCCCAGTGCCATTGAAGTTGAGATGGCTATTGGAAAACTAAAAAGCCACAAATCACCAGGTATTGATCAGATTCCAGCAGAATTGATTAAAGCAGGGGGTAGGATTATTCGGTCTGAAATCCATAAACTTATTATTTCTATTTGGAATAAGGAGGAATTGCCTGAGGAATGGAAGGAGTCGGTCATTGTGCTTATTTATAAGAAGGGTGATAAGACAGATTGCAATAACTATCGAGGCATATCACTTTTGTCGACTACGTACAAAATTCTATCCAACATCCTTTTGTCAAGGTTAACTCCATATGCAGAGGAAATTATTGGGGATCATCAGTGTGGATTTCGACGTAACAGGTCAACCACTGATCATATATTCAGCATTCGTCAAATACTTGAGAAAAAATGGGAATACAATGAGGCAGTGCATCAGCTATTTATAGACTTCAAGAAAGCCTATGATTCAGTTAGGAGGGAGGTCTTGTATAATATTCTCATTGAGTTCGGTATCCCCATGAAACTAGTAAGGTTAATAAAAATGTGCCTAAGTGAAACATATAGCAGAGTTCGGGTAGGCAAACATCTGTCTGACACGTTCCCTGTTAAGAATGGCTTGAAACAAGGAGATGCTCTGTCGCCATTGCTTTTCAACTTTGCTTTAGAGTATGCCATTAGGAGGGTTCAGGAAAACCAGGAGGGCTTGAAATTGAATGGTACACATCAGCTTCTGGTTTATGCTGATGATGTTAATATATTGGGCGGAAGCATACATAGTATAAAGAAAAATGCAGAAGATTTAATGATTGCTAGTAAGGAGATTGATCTAGAAGTAAATGCTGAGAAAACTAAGTACATGGTCATGTTTCGAAATCAGAATGCAGGACACAATCACAACATAAACATAGATAATAAATCGTTTGAAAGGGTGGAAGAATTCAAATATTTGGGAGCAACCATAACGAATCGAAACTCCGTTCATGAAGAAATTAAGAGCAGATTGAAGTCGGGGAATGCTTGCTATCATTCGCTGCAGAATCTTTTGTCTTCCAGGTTGCTATCCAAAAACACAAAAATTAGGGTATACAGAACTATAATCTTACCTGTTGGTTTGTATGGACGTGAAACTTGGTCTCTCACACTGAGGGAGGAACAAAGGCTGAGGGTGTTCGAGAATAGGGTGCTGAGGAGGATATTTGGACCTAAGAGGGACAAGGCGCCAGGGGAGTGGAGAAGACTACATAACGAGGAACATAATGACCTGTACTCATCACCAAATGTTATTCGGGTAACCAGATCTTGAAGAATGAGTTCGGTGGGGCATGTAGAACGTATGGGGGAATAGAGAGGTGCATACAGGATTTTGGTTGGGAGACCTGAGGGAAGGCGACCACTTGGGAGACCCAGGCGTAAATGGGAGGACAATATTAAAATGGACCTTGAAGAAGTGGGATGAGGGCATAGACTGGATTGAGCTGGCTCAGGATAGGGACAGGTGGCGGGCTGTTGTGAATGCGGTAATGAACCTTCGGGTTCCATAAAATGCGGGGAATTTCTTGACTAGCTGAGAAACTGTTAGCTTCTCAACTGTTAGCCTTTGCTCCATGGAGTTAGTTAGTTAGTTATTTGGTTAGTTAGTTGATTGGTTGGTTGGTTGGTTGGTTGGTTGGTTGGTTGGTTGGTTGGTTGGTTGGTTGGTTAGTTAGGTAGTTAGTTAGTTAGTTAGTTAGTTAGTTAGTTAGTTAGTCAGTTAATTAGTTAGTTATAAAGCTCATTACTGTCCACATGTCTCCGCCCTCTTGTTACTTCCTTTCTCTTAGGTTCAGTGTTCTTTTCAAAACTTTGTTATCATTCACCCTCGATTTGTGCTATTCACTTGTGGTGAGAGAAAGTTTTTCACATTCATTGAAGAGGTAAATTTACAGATATTTGTACCGAACTGGATTGGATTGGATTGCTGCCCTCAGTGTTCCAGAAGTATTCATTTAACTCGCATGTAACAAGATAATTAGCTGCATGAAGAATTTGTCACATGCTGTGTGAGCTGGTTTGAGTACAATACAGTTATTAAGGGCTCATTATTTAGTATTTCTAAAATACTCTTAGATCTTGTTGACCGAAAGTATAATCTAAGTTTTAATATTTCTATAGACGGAGTTAATTAACTTGCGGCGATTTTCTTCTAAGGGCCTGACATACCATCATCTATGTTTAGTTCTGGATTCTGTTATGTTAATTCATGAGCAATATCCATTTGCTCTTATCTTCATTTAGTAAGAAAATGCAGACTTGTAGTGCTAGGTTGGTGCACGCACGTGTCTTTTCCCTTTTAAAACAACTGACGGATTTTTTATCTTCAAGTAACGCAAATACAACGCCCATTATGCATTCCATTTGAAAATAGACGTTACTAAAGGGTATGTAAAATTTGGTGAATTTTATTTTGTAAAATGTAAATTAATAACGCAGTAGAGGTGAGAAATTTCTGTTTAGCTTTTCACTTGATGGCAATAAATCCATAATAAACAAGTAACAACTACACATGAGCAGTTGGTATGTAAAAATTTTGCTATTGTCTAAAGATATTGTATGAACTATTCTGTATGTCGAAAATAGCAAATAGAATGAAAATTCTAAACTCTAAGTTTATTTCTGGAGGACTTAACGTAATGGAAATCTAAATGGAAATGATGAAAGGAAATATGTAACGAATGTGTATAATTATTGCTTTGTAATTGCTATTAGCCTCTGTACTACACTAAGGAACTTGATGAAAGTGTTGTCAAGTTGTCCTAAAAATTTATGCTTTTATAGAATTACTACATATTAATACGCCTGTTGTTTGTATACGGAATCTTTGTAAAGTCACTAGTGTTTTCTAGTTTCGGGAAAATTTTAGGTTATTTTTTGAAAAGCTAGCTATTGGGATTTTTCTGACAATATGCAACTGATTTCGTCGATTCTGGGCAATTGTTAAAAGCTTGTATTGGTTCTTATCTTGCCTCACTAATATACAGGTCGTTATATCAGAGGCGTTTCATTTTTCCACATCAACATATGCCGAGAATAATCTATCGTTTTAATGTTTAATAATACTATTTGAAGAAGATTTCGTCGTGATGAGTATTAACAGCACGTTTGCATCACCCAGAATATTTTCGAAAAGTAATTATGAGGTCTGATATCTTACAAGACCATGCTGTAGCATTTCTCCGTTACTGGCCTTCAGTAGATATTGATGGTATCAAGGCAAATCGAACTGAACTCAGAAATAGACCCTACTGCTGGAATAACGTTTTAAGCCTTTGTCATATAGGCATATATTTTACCCAGATAATTCGGAATAAATTCCGGGGTATTGGTCCAATCGCAAGCGAAACGCGGCTGTTATATTCGTCATGGCTGCCTGTCCTGCCGTCCAAATTTATGAAGGCAACTCCTAATGGAAGGACTTTTGGAAAATATCGTATTTTGGTATTGTTAGTGACGTCTGTCGCCACATTACATTTTTGGTTAAAATTGGACAAAAGTGAGAGACATTGTGCAGGAGGACCTTCATATGTTACTGATCTGTCACCATGATTGGCTTCCGTAATAAAACAGGTCTGTCTGCTCTGATGTTCGCGCAAAGGTGGAAAAAAAGAGGGTTTTTTAACTAGGACTGTACCTTGTGACGTACGAGCATCGAGCATAACCGATTGTAAAAGCCGAATATCAACATTGAAGTGTTGTCAGTGATGTACCTGCTGGTTTAGGATATATCGGTCATGATCGACTGTAAATCTATTGCTACGAAACGAAGAAATCTTATTATGTGTGTTAAGTTATTGTTTTCAGGAAAGCTTTTTTATCCTACGCCCAGCAGCAGCTGGGCTGCATGGCGTGTTTGTGACTCAGTCAGTTCGACTTCCTGCCTTGGTTGTCTATTCGGGGGGCACTGCGTGGAGGAGTCACTTCACCCCGTGTTTTCAGGAAAGTGCTAATGAATTTAACACCTATGGCAATAACCAGAGCGAATGAACCAGAAGTGTCACGCTCTGCAGTCATTGACTAACTTCTCACGCTTAGAAATGGTGTCTATTTCTCGTCTGTTTTAAGGAATGTGAGTTTATATCGCTAGAGTTATATAGCGGAAAGAGTTGTATTATTATGGTAGGTTTTGAAACACTTGTTGATATTGTAACGATATAAACAGTCTGTGCCACTAAATTATGGTCCGCAGCTTTCTTTCTTTTTTCACTTCAAGAGCTTTTTCTCTTCTCCGATGCAACCGGCCTCCTACTCAGTAGCTACCTAGGGCTCTTTCCCCGGGTAAAGCCTCCAAGACATGAAGCTGACCGCCAGCTTATATCTACTGCCGAAGTTAAGAATGAATGGAGTTATATCTCCACCACACCGTATGCCCTCATGTTATGCACAAGGACAAATTTATCTTCACGTGAACTTTCATTGTTTACCGTGAGACATCACAAATTTCACTTCGCACACTGAGCGCCTAACGGCTACGCCAAACAGCCGTCATTCGCTGTGTAGAACCAATTCAGAATGCCGAAGCGTAAGCTTAAGAGTGTCGAAGACGTTCCTAATGCTACCGCCTTCAATATACTTCGGGTAGCTACTAACAGGGATCATTGTCATGACAGCAAACGACAATGGCAGAGTTACCGTGAAAGCAGGAGGAGAAGCACTGCAAAGCTCCTTCGGGAGTGACTGGATAGAAACAGTAGGGAGATATTGGTCGTGCAGGAGGATTGCAGCGGAGTGCAAATTGCCTTTCTTTCAAGTATTCTCAAAGTGAAGAATGGCATCAAATCGTTACTGTGAAACTGCCACACTGCATGCTTAACGGGTCCTTTGAAAACGCTGAAGATTTAAGATGATTGCTAGACATATGGCATAATAATTGATGTAATGTATTACCTGCCGAAGTACTCCAGCCCACTTCAAGCCAAATGAATGCGCTAGTGTATAGTTTAAAACAAAAACGAGCAATTGAACTTTTATCACAGAATAACAAATTACAACCGCTACATCCCTTGGCGCGCTCGATGTTGTTCACGTCAACTGCTAACGCACAAGTAGCGGCAGTTATTTGGATGAATGAACAAACGTAAATCCATTCTTCTTCTCTTTTTCTTCCTCCTCCTCCTCTTCTTCTTCTTCCTCCTCCTCCTCCTCTTCTTCTTCCTCCTCCTCCTCCTCTCCTTCTTCTTCTCCTTCTTCTTCTCCTTCTTCTTCTTCTTCTTCTTCTTCAGATGCCTCGGATGTACCTCAGACTTAGGCTTATTTTGGAGCCCTAAACACTCCATTCAGCACAGGTTCAGTAACTCTGTGCCTCTTATAGAGAGGCAAAGGTCCCTTACTGAAGCTGTGCTTATATCTTTTGCTTCAGCAAACAGCTTCCCAAAGAAATTATACCGCCGACGAGCCAACACCTCGCAGCAGCAAAGAATATGCTGCACTGTTTCAGTCTCCATCCTGCAAAATCTGCAGGTTGGATCCCCATCAAACAGGCCCATAATATACAGGTGCCTCCTCACAGCAGCACGTCCCGTAAGGTTTGCACGGCCATTTTTAGTTGATACCTACTTAATTTAAGGAGGTCTTCGGCTCTTCTCTTACATGGTCTACCAATAAAACTTTTGCCATGTCCATGACTTGGAAAATCTTTCCAGGCAATACAATGTTGATACTCAGTCCAGTTCTTAATTGCTTCTCTTGCTGAACACCTAGGTATTCCAAGAGCCGGCTCTGGACCAAGTAACGGCATAGCTGATGCTCGTCTGGCAAGCTTATCAGCTTCCTCATTGCCAGGAACGCCACAATTCTCTGGCTCCCAAACGAGGGTTACTTCATTCAGGCTAGCCAGTGCAGAGAGAGCATCTAGGCATTCTGCAACTAGTCCTGAAGTCACTTTCGGGTTGTTAAACGCCTTAAGTGCAGCCTGGCTATCAGAAAAAAATTAGGATCCGTTTATGTTTATAAGTCTTTCTTATATTTTCACATGCACATTGAAGAATGGCATATATTTCGGTTTGAAAAACCGTGGCAAATTTACCCAAATGGAAGATAAAGCTTCTATTTGGTCTTATGCCAAAAATACCAGACCCTGTCCATGAGTCAGCCCTGGAACCGTCAGTGAACCAGATCAGATCATCCTCAGAGAACAATGGGTAGCGTAAAGCCATTAGTTTCTACGTACCCGCCAAATATAAAATATTTTGTACCAAATTATATAAAACCATTAAAATTTTCTCTTTCAGACCTAGAAGAATATCGAATGAAATTATGAATAGGAAATGCAGATAATTTAATATTTTGTAGCCGTTTACTTGTAATTCATGTTGAAAATATAGGCTATTATTTCCTAATTCCTTGTAAGACAAACTCAATAGCATTTTAAAAATTGATTCATACCTCAAACAAGGAAGAGGTATTACTGTCAGAAGTGATCAGTGAGCTAATGATGTCCAGTAAAATAATCACTGATTTATGTTAAAACGAAACCAAACCGACAAAAGAAATTTTTGCATGAAAGAGCATGTCATGTACACTTAACGCAAGTTATACAAGTGGTTATTATTGCCTCCGTAATACACTTAATATTGTTTGATTAGAGTCCATACAATACTTATATTATTGAAACGTAATTATGTGCCTTTTTAGACGCGTTTTCATAAATAGCGAAAATCACATGTTAACTTCGTCACGTCTTTTCGTCCCTCTGTCCGTATATATCAGCGAGGCTCCTACTGGACCCATTTTTGTGAAATTTTATAGAGGTGCTTTTACGAAGAACCCATTCTTGCTTTTCCATGACAACACTGAACGGATTGATATTTTCGACAGCCACGTGTAGGCAAACAACAAGAAAAGTGGAATTCACTGTTGCGTTTCCATAGCGACAGTTGTTACGCGAACGCGCGGCCATGTTACATTATGCATACATTGCTTATCTTGTTTTTAAGTGTAGCCTCTACAAAATATTTGGAGTGTGTGGGTTACAGATCGCAAGAATATTAGGCCTGATTACACAGGCCTGCAAAATGAAAGCTTTTTTCTGCTTCTTCTCTACGGAGAGGTGACTTTAGCTAAATTTGGTTTGCTGAATTCGAAAGTGTGGACAGTTTTTCGGTATCACATACCCGTTTTTCACAATTCGTAAAAATTTTTTAAATCTGCATATATCTGTAGAACTATAAAAGAGTATAAAGCCAATATCTCCAGAACGATCCAAATGATTTGGATGATTTTCTTTTATAGGGTGAACATGTGGATGAGGAAGTATATATAAATAAAAAGAAACTTAATATTTTGAATATTTATGGTTATAATATTACATACTTTAAGTGATGTTGCAGTGTTTTACATGGTGTTTTCAGGTTTGTCTGGTAAGATGACAAATACACAAAGGTGGACGAAAACATGTACAGACATGTGATACAAACATGACAGTTCTGAAAATATAATCAAAGTTGAAACTTCTATTTACATTTCTTTAGAAGTTACGATGCTGGGCAGAACATCCCTGCTTTCTCTTCCCTGCGAACGTGCGGTTGCTTCCTGTCCGTGAATGCACCTGGGAGGTGTCTTCTTGTTTGATGGACCAGCAATAATCTGCCATCATGTTTACATTACAACGTCCCTAGTATCATCTGTTCATCTCTTTCAAATCTTAGTGAAACCTTACGCCCTGTTCTTCACTGCAGGTCCCTAAGTTGTGCGGGAAGTAATCAAGATGTGGATGCAAGGAGTGTATCTTCAAGTTCATGTTACATCCCAGTGCTCTCAGATTCTCCAACATATATTCGACAGTCTCTTTATAATGACGATCTCTTACATTTCCTATAAACTTCTTGACAACTTCTATGACTGCATTACATGCCTGACGTTCGACATCGTTCATTGTATTCGTGAATGTGGCATCTTTCGTGAGCTTTCGAATTTGTGGTCCATCAAATATTTCCTCTTTCACTTCAGCTTCAGATAAAGCAAGAAACTTAATGCTGAGGTGCTGGAAGCATGAACCACTCCTGTCCAACTCTTTAAAAAATTGCTTTCTGATTCCAAGTTTTATGTGCAAGGGGATAATAAAATTTTATGCTTGTAAACTATACTGGCATGGACAACAATTTTGGATCCTGGCACCAGATCTTCCCTTTTAGGCCAGTCTTTCTTTGTTCAGTGTTTAACCCTTGCTCTACTATCCGATTCACACAGGAAACTTGGGAACTTTATGTATCATCCTTGTTGTCGCAATAAAATTCCAAGAATTTTCATATGGCTGCATAGATACCAATTTTGTTCAGGGCATTTCATCTTTTCCAACACTATTCTTAAATTCTCGTATGTTTCCTTCAGCTGGATTGAGTGTACGATTGGCATTAAAGCTAAAATTTTACTGTTATGCAGCTCCTTTTCGAAGAGTCAGCAAGTAAGCGCCAGTCACGCGAGTTATACGATTCTTTTCCCAGCTTATGGACCAAATTTGGTACTTCACAGCAAAAAAACAAGTTGATCCTCGTTGGCATAGTACTTTTGAAACTCTTTCTTAAGATTTCTGTACCAATAAAATATTGCTGCCAGTGCTAACAGTTTTTTTTTTCCTTTAATCTTGAGCCCAGCAATTCACTCGCAAGGTAGGGAGGTGAAGAAGACCACAATTGAATCAACTTTTACGATGACACTGAATCCTTGTCTGGAAACAAATATCTTTATTCTTGGTTTTCAGGTATGATTAAGATAACAGAAGGAAAAAATGCGGGCAGGGCAGTGTCGGGGACACATCCGTTACGTAGAATACGTCAGTGTTGTTTTGTGACAGTGTCGTTTGTGTGTAGTAATGAAACAATGGTTAGCAATGAATGTCATTTCTTTCGAGGAATTTCATTTGTTTTTACAAATTGCCAGCAGTTGTCTGTGATATGAGTCGACCGCTCTCTCGTACTGTGGCTGTGTGATCCCTGCGGCCTCCGATGCGGCGCTTACGCCCGCTCCAGCATTCGGTTCTCGACTCGTGTAATCTGTGACCATTGTAATTTTGGTGATACCCGACTCCTGTGATGAGGATACGACATCGTCGATCGAATCCATGTCGTTCACATCCATAGGCACCGCCGGCCCCGCGGTGGAAGTGCTAGCTGCGAAGTTGGCACCGCTCGCAGCAGCTTTGCTACGCCATCTCCAGCGCCGTGCTCGCTCGGCGCCGCCCAATGGCCCCTCATTTTGTCTGGAATTTTGTCTTATTTCTTCCAACACCCGAATCTTATATCGTTTTACATATTTTGTTTGCAAATGTTTTGACATTTCGAAGTTAGGTCGAAACTGTTGTTACTTTTTCCACTTTTGCACTATGTTACGTTTATGACTTCACTGTTTTTGCACCTTAGTATTGTAGAACTCGTTATTACGAATCGTTTGAGTGGTTAAACACGCGTGATGCCTCTCCGAAAGCTGAGCAATGGCTGCCGCAATGGCGCGGAATAGCGTCATTTTTGCCTCGCGCGCTTATGCATGCCGGCACCGTCTCAAGATCAAGAGCGCAATAAGTCGCAGTAAATATGACGCGTACATCTATGGTCTATCACTTGATACTGTTGCCATGTGCCTCCGACTATTGTACACGTAGCAGTAAGCGTTTGAAATCTATCCTACTTTCGTTACGCTCTATTTCCCGAAACGACCCCCATACTACCTGCGAAAAAAGACGTATTCTATGTCAAAAAATACACCAGGAGACGTTAATAGTACCAACGTATTTTAATGGTTGTCATTTGAATTACACACGCATAAAGTGAAAATGTGTGCCTCAGGTTCATATGATCGAATTGCATAACATCCTGATGTGATACGCAAAAACCGGTGCTATTTTCGAATTTAGTACGTCGATTTCGGTATAGATCACCTTCTTTTATCACTTATGCAATATCATCGCAGGCCGGTGTTATACGAGTGTACAGTATGGGCACTAACGTAAGCCGATATTATTGAAGTTCTGGCATCGGCCTGTGCCGATTAACATCACAGAGTATCTAGTCACGCCTATGCGCTATGTGCTTGTCTGTCTGCCTGCGCGAGGCGAGTAACGGGAGCCAGATTACCAAAATATATTTTAATTTTGCATCAATGTTGCTGAACGAGTCGGACTTTATTACCCTCTGGCTTATTTTCAGGGCTGCCTTCTCTAATGGTCTAAGTAAATTTGTATCCTCTGAAAGATTTTTTTTAAATTTTACATAGAATTCTTCTGATTCAATCAATCTCACATTATGCACTATATCATTTCAAATGTTGATACAGGGCAGTTGAGTAACAAGAAAATCAAATATTGAAACAGACACTACTCAGCTGGGTCAGATTCTCACCGGGTCCGGTCTTTTTCTCTTCCAAACTTTTCCATTTTCCACTGTCACCTGTAACATCGACGCCAGATGACTTTTGTAGATTATGCAGGATTAATAAATAACATCTGCAGTCAGATGTTAATCATATTTCTTACGCTGTTACTTCTAGGTTCTACTTCTTTTCTTCTCCATGTTATCCCGCAATTCCATTATTTTCAAGCCTTGGTTGTAGCTGAGGCACGTTTAATCCTGTCTTCAAGTTTCTCTGTCCTGTTTTATCCCTTCCACCCTCAGAGTAAAAGCGTCTGTGTCACAAACATTCTTCTTTCGACAGTCTTGCCGCCTGGTTAGCCATGTCTACCATCAGCCATTAAAAGTGTGTGTTATAGCGGAAACTTGATGAACTTCCGTGGAGAAGTTTCTACATATATTGATGTGTTCGGTATACTGTTACACACGTAAAACCTCACGGTTTCTTCATTTTCTTATAATGCTACTTGCTACTATTTCCTACTAACTGTGAAGCAAGTCCTAGGAAGAACTTACTTTTGCTTGCTTGTAGTTGTAAAAATAAGCTAGCAAATTATGGAGTAACAAATAGACAATATGCAAAATTTAATATGCTTCTAAGAATAAATTCAGCCAACATATAAGCTGTTTTAACACAGAGTTAATGCCGCCATGGGCGAAAGAGTCCATTATAGTGCTTACATTGTATTAAAATAGCACCAACAAATTTAAAGTGAATCCCTCATCTTGTAAAAGAGTACCCCTCATAGGATGACCCATGCTTTCACTGTCAGATTAGGTTCTGGCGGTCTACGTCTGCGTGAGAAGTAAATGGCCTACATTCCCAAGCAGGGTAAGCGTGTTGCTATAGACTTAACGGAAACGTTGGAAAACAAGTGCATTTAGCGATTTTCTCCCAAACTAGCGGGGCAATAAGAGGCGACAGGGTGCAGACAGTTGGGACTGATGAACGAGGAAGGCTACCGTTCGCCCATCGGCGAGCGGGCATCATAACCCAGGGTAATGTAGCAGGCACCGGCGCAGATTTTGAAGATATAATTTTTCGTGGGGGAGGGAATGGGATAGAAAGGACGGGATACAAATGCAATGAAACGTTAGTATTACTACCACTATCTGTCACTACCACTACTAAGGAGTACTGAATACTAGACGTTAAACAGTGTTACGTCCTTCTTTGTCGCGTGAATTTGAAAGTCCGTTTTTATTCCCTGAAAAAGAGTATTCTTGTAGTAATGTCAACGACAATGTTACTTCTTCGATCACCGCAAACGGTGGCTGTGTACAATCAGAGTTCTTCTCTGTAATAATAATATACAAGAGGTTCTGGACGCGACGCTTGAAATCAATATCGTTGTCGTCCACAAGCTAAGCAGAGCATCAATTGCACATACCACCACGCCTATCATTATATATACCCTCAAAACCTAGTAGGCTTAATATGAAGAAGGGACAACAAAAGAAATTCATCATAAAAATTGTGCCATTAGTATAGGCGCCAACAACAGAGGCAAAAAACAAAGAGAGCTTGAATACCAGCAGAAGGAACTAAAAGCCACCCTCACGCGTCTAATTATAATGGAATATTTAACAACGCTAATAAACACCCAGCCGTCATTTCACGCGTGCCTTCTCTTGGAGAAAGCAAGAACTGTACCGAAGTACCCAGGAACGTCATGTTTTCATTTTTACTCGGGAGATGCCATAATCGAATTCCGGATTCCAAATGGTTCCATATAGAGGCACCATAGGAGCCCTTGCAAAGTGGCTGCCAGGTGGACGTAATACATTCGTGAGAAACAATTCAAGAGCAAGTCATGAGAAGCGACCATCGCACCACACAACCCTACGCATAGCCAATACGTCAGCCCGCATAAGCTGTGGAATTTGACTTCCGAACGGGAGGGTGTTCGAGCCGTGTTATCATACGCAGAGTGTTATTATGATATAAACTGATTGTGCGAACGTTAAATTTAATAGCAGCATCCCCTATATTCTCGCTTCATCCGTAGTGTTCGTAGTACTGCATTATATGGAATATGCACTGTAAGAAGTTTACGTCGCTTATGGCCACGCCTTTCAGCGTAGTAACTCTCATCACGTCAGCAGGAAGTGAGAAGGAAGTTTCGTAAACCGGAGCCTTGTGCTAAAACTGTGCTTTGATTACTTTTAAGTTAACAACGTATTTCATTTTCAATGCGTGGAGTTAGCAGCCAAAGCTCTACTGATATTACAACCCAGCAAGCCTTTCTGTGGCTGCTGTTTTTATTGTCATAGTGTGTACAGTTACTTGCAAAATATGTAATATATAGGGGTAATAGAATTTGCTGGACAAGTGTGCACAAGAGCTGATTGTATTCAGGGTTTCTTTGCGCGAGTGTTTCTGAGGAAGTGATATTGGTTTTTATTGTCTACAATGACTTTTATGCAACGCGTACAGAGAATGCTCATGTATTGTGTCTATACACAAATAGCCTATACTATGACATCTTTTCTGCGTATTTTCATATTTTTAGCCTTGGAATATTGTGCTCGGTGAAATCTGTGGCTTCTCCTTGGAGAAACGAACTGAACGAGCTTTTTAAGCCAGAGGCTGCAAAGAAAACCCGGCGTCTTTACGCACGTTGCATTACTAACCGATGTTAGTTGCCTGCTGTAAATATTAATGGGTTCATTGGTGTAGTTTATGCGTTTCTAGATTTGTATTTGTAAGTTATTTAACCCCAAGAATAATTCATTGCAATCCCCCTTTCAGAATTTCGTCTGGTGTGAACCGCACACCTCTCTCAATTAAACTTCGCAGAAACGGAAAACCGAATGGTTACTACTTAATACGTTTAACAGTAAAGGTTTATATTCTTTTGGGAGTGAGACAGACAAAAAGAAATTTGAGGCAATAAATACAATAATGATTACAATTGACACAGATTAGTCACAATTAATAAACGCGTATTTGAAATCCTCCATACCCTCTATGTATGAATTTAATTTGTATTATTTGGACCAACTCGTATCCTAAAAACACAATATATCAGATTTCACATAATTCCCAACATGTTTCGGTGTAGACTACACCATCCTCAGGGGAAGCTATATTAGAACACTTGAAACCACCGAAGAAAACCAGTTTTAGCTACATACAAGTTCGTTAAAGTCGTTGCTGTCCAGTTGATTTACCGTTGATCTCCAATCAAACACTTAAAAAGCACTTAAAAAGTTAAGTGCTTGGTAAGTGTTTGATTGGAGATCAACGGTATATCAACTGGACAGCAACGACTTTGACGAACTTGTAGGTAGCTAAAACTGGTTTTCTTCGGTGGTTTCAAGTGTTCTAATATAGCTTCCCCTGAGGATGGTGTAGTCTACACCGAAACATGTGGGGAACCTGATATATTGTGTTTTTTAGAGTACGAGTTGGTCCAAACAATACAAATTAATAAACACGTGTTTTCTAAGTTTCAAATCTGGACGTCCGAACAGGGCCATCATACTGAAACTAATGCAGGGTTTTATTTAAAATAATTCTGAACCGTGAGCTTCTCTCGTGGAGTCACAGCTTCAGTCTTTACTTTCAGTAAACACAAGATCTGCGATGTCTTACCCAGTCATTTACTACCCTCTTTCTGTCTGTCTGTCTGTCTGTCTGTCTGTCTGTCTGTCTGTCTGTCTGTCTGTCTGTCTGTCTGTATGTATGTACGTATGTATGTATGTTTGCATGTATGCATGTATGTCACAGCAGCCATCAGTCTACTTCCTTGCTGCATCTTGAATGAAGGACTTCAATAAGATGGAAGCACGACTTTACATTACTGAATGGGGCTCCTGGTGCTGAATTTATTTTACTTCTTTACGCGGCGAGCTACTTTACTGCTTCTTGACGGTGTCCGTGACTTGCCTGCCATGATCAGGGCTTAAAGTTATGATGCTCGTTTATTTGAAGACGTGTCAGTTTATTGGTTTTATAGCAACAATAAAATATAAACATGAATGTTGATTTGCGAAAGTTGCGGAAGGTTTCGATGCTTTCCTAGGATGTAATCAGTCGGAAAAAAAGTGAAAGGCAGTGCAAAATATTTTAGTTTATTCATGGTGACGCATTGTTATAATAAGGCGTCAATTATGTAGCTGCATTGTACATGCTCTAGTGAATTGAAATTATTTCATTGCATGTTGCTTGTTTATTTAAAGACGTATTTCAAGTTTCTTGGTTCTACTGCTTTGTAGCTTTAAGTGCCCAAACACAGTAAGCCTTCTTTTATTGGGACTGTTGAATTCCTAACAAATTTAGTCCAGGTGAGGACTTCATTCTTCTGGCATGTGACGTGGCGCTGCATTTCAGAAGCAGGAAGTCGTCGACTGCACTGCTGCGAAAACCTAAAAAGGAGAGCATTTTATACATCTGTAAAACTTCAAAGCAAAACGTTTCGTATCTGACATAGAAAGTATTATCGACTGTAGTATTCTCATGCAGTAAAATAATGCGATACTTATGGGTGATAAATTGAGAAGCATATGTAAGGATATTTTTATCTCCCCGCCCCTTTTCGTTCTAAAATTTTCCTATAAGGACAGAAGAAAACCTCGAGGATCTTCAGGTATCTCTGACCCAGGCCGCTTAGAAATGTTTCCGAATGAATAAGCATAACATTATTAGTAAAGGTACATTTCAGTAGGTACTTGTGAATCATAAAAGAAGATAAAATTTGTCTGCTTAAAGTTTTTGTAGCCAGTTTTCGTAGGAACTTAAGACCACAAATGTATGCGAAGTAATCTGATTAGGATATGCAGAAGATTTCACTTTGTGTCCCCTTTCGCATTACACCGAAGATAAATGGCCTGCCCGTGATCGCTATCTGTCACACAGCTGTGTACGCTGGGTGCCTTATTGTAGCGCATCCCGAAATGTGAGATAAGCGTTTAGACAATACGTTACGATTTCAGACATAAGATTCCTGACATTACTGTTGCTCAAGATAGTTTAATGAAGCAAGTTACAAGTAGTGCTGATTATCTAACTGCTGACGCAACTTGTTATCTGAAGGTGTAGTCCATAATGGTTACATGTATACAGGGTTTCCAGAAAGCGCATACATATCACTGAAGAACTGACGGAGAAAATCGCACCTGATTGGAAAGAATCCCCCATGAATCACCGGGTATATTTAAGGAAAATTTAATCGACGTCGGCAAGTGGTGGTGGGTGTGTAGGAAACACATACTGAATGTTGCTTTATTGAATATATATTCTCTGAAAGAGTTCTGTAAATATGTTTCAATAAATGTTTAATTAATAAAAACATAACTACCGCGTACTTTGGAGGAACTTCTGTATATAACCGTTGATTTATTTTATTAAATCGCGAGCATTTGAGTGCTAAGGGTAAAGTCATTCTTCTGTTGAAGGCTCACGCTTTAAATACATATGAAAGGAAGCCGAAAGGCAGTGCTTTCTGGGCTTCAGACAGTTATTTATATCAAATATTTGTTCCACGCTCCAGTATCCTTAACCTCTTACAAAAGATTACTGGTATCTGTGTTGGCCCACGAGCCGGTGTAGAAGTAACGGTTTACAAACACTTCTTCATCGTTAACGGAAATTGAACTGGGGTGGTACATACTAACTTACTAACTTAGCAGTTAAGATTGTTTTATTGAGATTTATGTAGACCGATAAGAACAAATATCCTTAATTATCAATTGGATTTTCTCGCGTGAGAGAAATCAGTTAATGTAGTCAGTTTGGTAAATAAACCTCAACGTATTATGAGAAATAATTGCATTAATAGTATTTCAGTTACCAAACATGAAAGCATAAATGCGTACTAAAGAGAGGTCTACTGCTGTAGGGCTGTTACTTTTCTATTTCTTACATGCTGACGCTTATCGCAAGTTGTAAGGTTTGAACGGAAATGCAGATGTATGAATTTAGAGAACACTTGTCTGCTGGTGCAGTATCGTCGCAATACTATACTTGCCTTTCGTAAATTCCTCATTAACTGAACGGAAGGCGATGAAAGTGCTTAGAAAGAAATGGATGTTTCTCTGTTGTTTGAACAAATGATGGAGTTCATATCGGCATGAAAAGTGTTATTATTTGTCATAAAATCTAAAAAAAAAAAATCAGAACGGATAGAAACGTAACATTAGTCAGTCACTGGCAGGCAGTGTGGGGCAGATTCTTAGTAAATGTTATGGTTTTCTCGTAGTCGGAGTAAAGCAGCCATATAAAAGGGAAGGGAAATTGCCTGCCGCTTCTTATGACGGCTGCTAATGCGGGGGATCCTCTTATTTGCTCGGCTGTCACCGACGTTTCCCACTGATATTCCGTCCACGTGTCTTCTTCACCTTTCATCCCTGTCCCTCCATCTTCTCAGTCGTATATTTGTTTTAGGTTTTGCACGTGTTCCTCCTATAATCCTCTTTACTCTATCTGTGGTTTTCATTAATTTGGGTGATAATTATTTCGAATTTAAAAGTTTTTTTTAAAGGTTACAAAGTGAACGCATGTGATTTCTTCCGGCATGTTGTAGATACGAAACAGTTAAACACGAAAGTTATCAACAACATTCTGGAAGAAGAGGTAGTACCACCACATTGGAAGTCGAGTACTATCATCCTGCTGTCAAAACAAGGTTCCAAGAATGATTTCAACAACTTCAGACCTATCACACTGCTTCCCAATCTATACAAGCTATTCTTAAAAATAATTTTAAGAAGACTGACCAAGATACTTGATGAGAAAAAGCCACCACGAAAAAATAGGTTGCCTTCCTGGCTTTATTACTGCCGACTACTTACAAGCCATAAACAAAAGTGATGGAAAAGACGGAAGAGTTGAATTTTAACATACGCATGGCTTTCATTGACTGCAAGGAAGTCTGTGACTCAGTGGAGCAGAAGTTTCTTCTACAAGCACTATGGAAACAAGACGTTCAAGACAAATACATTAGAATAATAAGGAATATCTACAATCACTGCCACACAAAAGAATCGACCCTGAAAGGGAGAAATTTAGACTGGAAAGAGGGGTCAAATGTGATGATCAAAGTTCAGTAGAACTCTTCGCCTGTTTACTGGAACGTATATTCAGAAGACTGAACTGGAGCAACACACACGGCCTTAATATGAAGGGCTGAAAACTGACCAACGTGACATGTGCGGAATATATAGTTCTTTTTGCCAACCAGAATGGAGAACTACAACAAACTGTGAAAGAACTAACAAAACTGAGCACAGACGCTGGATCACAAATCAATACAAAGAAGACAAAAGTAACGACGAACAGCGCTGAAATAGAAATCAAACTGAACGCAGAAGCTTTTGAATATGTCCCAGAATACACATATGTAGGACAACTGATATCATTCTCGGACAATCCGGGAAAGGGTGTCAAAAAGCTAATTTGTATGGCTTGGAACAAGTTCAAGAGTCTAGGAATTACACTGGCCGAAAAAGTTCCAAAAACTAGGGACGTCGTAGCATCCTCCATATTCCCGGTCTTGCTATAAGGCGCCCGAACATGGTCACTCACAGAGAAGGAAAAGAAGATACTCCAAACTTGTCAGCGGAAGATGGAACGGGGAATGATGCATGTTGTGTGGCGCGACAGAGTGACGAATGCTGAAATAAGGAACAGAACCAAAATGAAGGACATCGTGGCAGGGGCTCACAGTCTCAAGTGGAAATGGGGAGGCCATGTGGCGAGAATGGACCAGTGCAGATGGGCACACGATACATTAATGTGGGACGTAAGAATAGGCAAAAGGAGAACGGGGCGACCGGAGATATGATGGGCACACACGTTTAAGAGGGTAGCAGGAGGACGGTGGTCACGAACAGCCAAAATCGGAGCGAATGGATTAGATACATAGAACATTTGTAAAAAGTGTCACAAACTCCGCAAACACAAGCAGAGAGTGCCTACACCAGTGCATTTAGTGATGCAAGTTCCAGCCTACCAGATCGAAGTGGAATTGTATTGCGTGTTCCAAGTGTCAGTGTGATATCTCTAGGAATAGCTGACCTAGTGATAAAACAGTCGACCTGTCCCTAGTTCCACCAGGCGGCCCTTGATCTCATGGGACTGATTAGGCTCATTTATTTATTTATTTATTTATTCTTTCTTTCTTAGTCTGACTTTCTGCTTACTCATTTTGTGTAGAGCGCTATTGTTGCGTCTGATCACACTCAATGACACACACGCGCTCGCGCGCTCGCACGCACACACACACACACACACAACTCTCTCTCTCTCTCTCTCTCTCTCACTCTGTCTCGCGCGCGCGCTCTCTCTGTCTGTAGGAGTCCTCTGGACGAGGGTTTAGCCCGTCGCAGACTCACGAGAAACATCTATGCCTCCGGCGGGATTAGAACGTGCAATCCCAGCCATCAAACGGACACAGACCTACCCCTGTGACTGCGCGGCCACTGGGATCGCATATTTATTTATTTATTTATTTATTTATTTATTGACGTAGGACCAGACTTGGGACTGATTTTCAACAGCAAGTTTACCAGAAATGGAGACATGGACTTCTGTCTGCAAAAGGCAATATTAACACTTGCGATGGCATAGTCACAAAATTATGAGGTTTTAGCTACAAATTTGTAACATAAGTCGCGCAAGGTCTTGGATATCACCATCACTTTAATCACGGGATCAAATCTATCAGTACGTAGGAACAATTTTTGCAAAAAAAGAACACATAATGAGAATACTTGTGCACCTTTACGCGTACCACTCATTTCGTAAACCACTGAAGGTTTGAGTTTAAATTTGTTATTGATTGTCTACGCCAAAATGTGTCTGCTAATTTAACTATCTGTGATAGCCTACAATTTTATGATAACCTGAAGAAGGGCACAGAGACAATGCCGTAAATATCTCGCGTGTTGTTTTTATCTGGGAGAAGTGAGAGAGTCAAACACAATCGCAAAGTTACGGATGAAACGTAATCCAAATATTTAGAAATTAGTGAGCTGAAAACCACAGTGTTACAGTACTCTGTTGGGGTACAAAAAACGAGCTTGTCCCACCTGCCTGTAATGGTGACAAGAGAACCGAAACAAATTGCTGTGTCAGCTGCAACATTGCAGAAAAATGCTCTCTGTTCAGAAGCTACAAATCAATTAATTTTGTAAAATAGATGAAACTCCGAAATCGTGTTGGTTACCAGCAGACAGTGTGCACAGATAAATCGTCATTTGTATACAAATTGGAATATTGGTGTGCGGTTCGGTAGATTACGTCACTGAGCACAGGTACGTATATCGGATTTAAATTAACGTCTACGTTTCTAATAAAAATAATGGACCGTCTTTAATTTAATGCTTATAAAAGATTGCTTATTATATTTCTTTTGGCAGTTTTCAACAAAGCCCATGGCTAAAAAATGCAATGGGTTAAGGAAATAACCTGCTTTTTAATGTATGACTTAATACTGGTACAGTGGCTTCAGTAAACTTAAATAAACCCCAATATATAGAGTAGTCCGTACAATGGCGTTACGACCGTACCTTTAGACTATAAACATGCTGTTATATTGACAGTCCTCGGTCGGTCGGAATGAGAATGTCAGCATCATTGTAGCCAATTTTACTTGTGTTATACGCAATGATAGGCAGTTATTCCAGTGTTCTTGTGGTTCTACACGCAATGCCATTCCGCTTTAACTTGTAACATGTTGACGAACAGGGTCTCTTCCTCCGGCGTAAGGACACCGGTGTGTGAAATTGGTGACTCACCTCCATCTAGAACCAAGGTTAAGAATGAGCTAAACCTCTCGTTTACTATATGCTGTAATGGTTTTAAGGCCTTACGTCTACCTATTGACGAATTTTAACGAAACTTTGCGTAATTATTATATAACTAAAACCATCCTAATTCTGAGTTGGAAGAATACACATATAGCCTTTCACTATTTATAGTTGCTATTGTGACATTAATGTGGATGAATTAAAACCACGAGACAGCTCAAAATAACAGGTTGTAACACCTCACCGACCTCCTCAAAATCTTGTACAGGTGTATAAATAATTAAGCTTCTGAAATTAGCAGCGCTTTCAGGTCACAGAATTGTGGGAAGTACTCGTATGAAGCAAAATATCGTCCGTGGTTAATTTAGCACCATACAATGACGACGCAGTCGGAGTAGAAACATAGGCCCCCGCATTATTGACCTTGACTCTAGATGGAGGAGAGTGTCAGAATTCACGTTCCAGGCAGTTTGCCTCCATGCGAAATTTCCTGTTACCCATTCACGGACGCCGAGTTTTCCCAGCAGTTGGTCTGATTCCCATGACGATGATGGAACCCACCTCGTCAAGCTCCTGGCCCAGTTTAGGTACTTCTTACGCTCTTCCGGTTAGTAAGTGTTTCTAGCATGTCTAATTAGGCTATTTTATCAAACTAGCAATCCTGCGGCAGATTTTTCTTCCAAAACAGAAAACTCAATTCAGAAGCGTTTGGCCCATGGTGGAAGTGATCTATCTTGTCCTTAAAGGGGAACATTTAGCATCGTCAGCAAGACAAATCTAAACATTTGTGGCGAGAAAAGGGATGTTGAGGGGTGCAGACGCGGAGGGAACAATGTTGAGACACATGGAAAGAATCCATGTGGAATAATGCCACTGAGTTTGAATGGGATGGTCTCACAATGTAACAAAGGATCAAAGAAAGGAATAAGGGGCAGCAGAACGTACACAAAATAAAAGAAGACAAAAATGAAAGTCCTATTGTGGATTGTCGTGCTTGCTAAATGGCGGGTAAAGTATTAGGTCTCTTGGTCAACCAATGGGGCATTATATGTCTGTATTGCTGCTCTTATTTTCCTTCCGTTTTGTGCAGCAAATGGCAGGTCGCTCTAATTTGCCAACTCGTGTTACAAGAGGCAGGCAATATAACACAGTGCAGGCCCTATACTTTTGCATATGTCAGACACATATTTGTGTACATAGCTGACATGTGGATACATACACGCACATCGACTATAATTACCAAAACGCAATGCAGTTCTGGAAACAAGTTGTGACTTCGACTTTACTCCAATAGCGTGCATCGAACACGGTGCTCAAGCGTTTATTATCCTTGCTTCACATTAATAAGAAGTTGGATTAGATGCATTTTACCTCATTACTCGTAAATTCTCGGGGCTAAATAACCGCTGTAGATTCCATAGCATCGTTAAATAACCAATGATCGAGTCATCGAAACCTTTTCTAAATTCATCCCAGGCAATCATACGACAGTTCGACGTTGTAGGTAAATTATGCCCTCATTTAAAGAAGCACGTTTAAATAAACTTCGAAAAAAATGTTGTATACACGGAAGTGGCAGAACGCCATGGTCAAAAATTACCACATTCACATCTCAGCAACTTCTGTTGCTACTGATAATTTTCCCTCAGGCAACAGGTGGTACGAGTAATTGAATTAGGATATGATAACTTCATTTCGTATCCTTTCAATTTTTTATTTACTAGTAATTCTCAAATTTGAAAGTCATGGAAAAATATTTGCAAATAAAGCGTAATTAAATAAACGAAATATGAATAAAAATATAAGGAGATATAGGCTTAATTGTGATTGAAGTGTCTTTAAATAAATAAAACTTTTGAAGGGAAATTACTCCACTGTAACATAAAACACTACATATATAACAGACGTATCTACTAAGATTTAAATATCACGTCTTGGAAGGATTGTTGAGTAAAATAAGGCAGTAATTTTTAGCAGGGAAACATGAAAGATGCTGAAATCTTTAAGACGTTTAATTAGTTTTCGGAGAAACCTGCTGCCTTAGTCTTCAATTCTGTTTGAAGGTGAAGGCAGAAGATATCCCTGAAAGAGTGGTAACCGTCTTTCACACTTCACAGACAAGCAGCAAAGTAGTTAATATGAAAAACTGGTATTCTCCAATGCAACAGCCTAGACTGGGTGTAGCTATTAAGGAGGTTTTTATAAAAATACTTGGGCATGTATTTTATGTCTCCATGTATAAACAGCTCGTAAGATTTCAAAATTGCTTTGTCGTTCTCTCTCGGCTTTACCAGGGAGAACAATGAAAGACCTTTTCTCACTTAACATTTTTCCGCTGTGTCACCGGCAACATGTTGCTCGCAAACGACGGGTTGAGCGGACCAGCTTTAACCTATAAAAATATATTGTTCTATAAACCTTACTGAGAGGTGATAATGATTCTAACACATCCCATACTGAATGTCGCTAGTCGCTGTCAGTTTCTGACCGTTAGAGAACCTAACATCTCCACAAATCTTAGATCTGAAGTACCACAACGACTTGACCATCAGATTTCTTGGTTATAATGTATAAATTTGGTTAACATCATCCCGTTGTAATTGTTTAGTCAATGTTGGTTTATTCATTCTCCGAATAATACAGCAATATAAATAATCTTATAGTCATTCTTTCATCACATTCACTACGACATGTTTCGTCCGGTAATTGCGGCCATCATCGGGTAGTGGTACAATTATATAAAAGCGAAGAACTGAGTTAGGTGTCTCTCCTTTACAATAAAGTAAAGGTTTAAAGTTTTATTATTATACCAAATAATGGTGTAATAAAATATATAGCAATGAAATTTGTAAAATTAAACAGGTTGAGTTCCGAAAACAATGACTGGAAAAGAGAGGAATTGTATGTGTGACATAACACCAAGGCTCGATTCAGATATTTGCATCTTGGCCCTTCTTGGATGGTAATAACTTTTAATCCATTGTGGTCACACTTTTTGTTGTTGTTCATAAGTGTATACATATTACAGAATTTTAACACTATTATTAGGTTCTGCCATAAAACATCTTTCTCTAACTTACTTGTACTTTGTCTTATTTTATATATTCTGTGTTAAATTTATCCGTCATACATAAGCCCATACTTTCATAGAGAGGAAATATTTTTAATCGCTGATATAAAACATAATTTCAACGCAGTTTTAATGTATATTTACATTCCATCTGCATATCAAATTAAATATTCCCTGACTTAATTAATGAGTAATAAATATTATGGAAGCACGTTTTTATTTTCCTCGATTGTGCGTAATGTAAACTGCATGATGAAACACGGCAGATTACGATCTGTTATTATCAACTGCTATCGACAGCAACCACGGTAATATCATCAACCGAAGCAGATTTAAATTACCTACATGTTCATGTAAAGTCCTTGTTTTTTTTTTGCCCCATTTTAAATTTGAATTTTCTAGAAATATTTTCCTAAAATCACCCTTCTTTTACCGTTCACGAAAATTCTTCCAGTGAGAGTCGAATTATTGCTTGCGGACGGACGGACAGTCACAACGTAGCTAACAATCTCTTGTTGCAACTTTGCCAAGGCGCTTAAAATCCATGCCTCTTTTCTTTCCTCTCGATGTCTCAAGGAGGATTGTTTCTGTTCTCGCAAACGTACGTACAGTTGCCTTGTCAAAAAAACGTACCAGAGTCAAGCAGGCCGTGGACTTCGCCTACCTAAAATGTGGCGGCCGTGGCTGTAGACCTAGGCGCGGCTTGCTACTGCTGTTCTCCACACTATTCCGGTCGGCTCTGGAGGCCACCAGGAATAGAGCGGCCGGGGAGTTAGGCACACCTTACCGCCAACTTGTACCAATGTGAAAAGGCGTGAACAGGGAGCAGTTTACCTTACTGTACCCGAAAATATCTTACGTATCGTAACGAAACAAATTTATGTTATTTCATTACCAATATCCAGAAATAAGGATTGGAATATCCCATTAACTTCCGAGTTAAATACCCGAAACTAGTCTTGTGTCCGAAATTTTTGCTTAGACCTGAAGAGCTGTGGCAGTAATGAGATTGGGTAATTGTTAGGGGGCCGCGGTTTGATTCTTGGGCTGTGTAGCAATTCCTTTCTTCGTCACCAAATCTGGACCAGCTGTGGGAAACCCTCTGTCTGCTATGTAATAAATGTAGTACATGAGAGACCGGCAGGAACTTGAAGCTAATAAATCACGTCGCAGTGTAACAGTCTGTAATGCATGACGTATTACACTTTACGCTACTTAGAGTGATGACTGGGCAAAGAAGTGACTTCAAATTTGCAGGGACGTAGCTAGGGCTGGCGAGTCGTGCGGCCGCCCCGGGCGGCAAAATGGGTAATTTAAATGACAAAAGTTTGATTTCCTGCTTTTAAAAAATTTTAAAACTATTAAGCCAGATAAAAGGAAATTTAATTAACAATTGTGATTTTTTCAAGTTCATAACTTGTCAGTGGCGAGCATTGTGATTAATCGCCCCGGGTGCCAGAAAGCGTAGCTATACCACTGTGCCTTTGCATTTACTACCATGTTTAGAACAGCTTTCGATGATGCCCATTTCCTTTGGAAGGGACACCAATGCCACTTTTCTGAAGCTGAAGTAAGGGAACGTAAACGTGGAATACCCTTCAACGGGCTGTAGGCTACACTTATTAACTGAGGCTAATAACCGAATGAACCTTACTTTCAAATATAATGTGAAATACGGCTTGCTCTCTCGATACTCACTTGCATTGCTTATAATTTGAACCAAGAAATGCTTAAAGTTGTATGAAAGGGAAGGTATGTGTTTTCAAGGTCTAGTATACAGTGCATGGGCCAAGAAACTGGTAGTAGTTTACGACTCAAGGACCCTCTATATTTTTAAACTTTTTTTAAGCTCTGGATCGTAAATGCTGAACCAAGCGTACATAAAAATGCAGTACACATTTCATAACGCATTATCTATATTGCTATCCTCGCAAATATGGCGGGCTTACTTTAGAGCATAAAAAAACATTATTATTTCACATGTCTTTTACTAAAGTATGATATTCAAGGAAATAAAGTTTATCAACATCTTTAGAACATATCGCAGTAAAGCATACGCGCTTAAATTTACCTTATATCCCTTATTACACGACGTCGCTGCATGATTCTGTACAAGGCTAATACATTCTTGCAGTGAGGGAGAAATTTCAGAAGCCATTAAGTCTGTATGTTTCCTAACGTCCAGATGTGAAACTGCTCTTTAACATTAATGGTGTAGATTCATATAGAGTATGTTAGAATGATAGCCACTTGGCACTTCTCAAAGAACATCGGGAATAATATAAAATTTCCTAATTTTCCCTGTACATTGGTTAAGACGTGCTATTTTGGCTTTATGGAGAATTTTTCATTATTTTTACCTTATGGCATATGTTACTTCCGACATATTGTCATGATCCTTTTTCATTTTTAATTCACTTTTATTAGAAGTTCTCAAACATAAAAGTTTTGAACTTGAAAATATTATACTACGTTGTATGCAAATAAACTTGCGTATCGGCCATTCTTAAACAGATGCAAATCTTGTGCAATGATTTCTTAAATATACATGTATTTATTTATTCGTATATTATTTAACTAATTTCCTGTATCTACAGAATTTACACAACACCGGATGACGTGAGTCAAAATGTTAGAAAGGCGAGAATTTAAAAGGAAATACACATAGCATAGCTGAAGATGCTACTTGGCATGGCATTCTTTTGGACAAAATGTGGAACCTGCTGAAATTCTGTCATGGTAGCAAGCACCTCTAGCGAGAATTGAACCGGGCACTTCACGAATAAAAGTGTGTGAAAATGTCGTTACGTACTTCATCGCGCTTGGTTATTCCATTGTCACTAGCTTCTAACTTTCAAAATTGGACCAGTTTTTATGGATAGCCACAAAATTATGATTTAAATATTAAGCAGAAATTTGATGTTAAGAGAGAGGACTTAACAAAAGTACGGAGAAAATCTATTTGTACGCTTTACCACATATTACTTGACTCAGAAAATTGAAGAACATGTGATTAACGGGACATGTAGCACGCATGTGATAGACAAAATTTCACAGACTTAAGCAATTACAGCCGTAAATATGTAGCACGAGACCATATGGGAAACCTAGGCGCAGGTAAATAAACGATAACTGTCGCTGTTCGCGTCATGAAAGCTTAGGAGAGAGTCGAGGCGTGGCTCCTTTCATTCTTAATCTCGACACCAAACAGAGGGTAACGCCTCGATGCCTCTGCCTCCAGTGAAAGCCCCCCCGCCACGGGATGAGTAAGAGGCTTGGTAGGCCCTTAGGGCGTTCTGGAGGTTTTGGCGAAACGACAACTCTCTTACCCTGCCGGAAGCATTGTTCTTTGGGCCTAGTAGCTATGCTGACAGGGCTGCAGATACTAGGGCAGTATTCACGCGTACCTTCAAAATATAATACGTGAGATTTTGACTTGGTACCTGTATATATGGTTTTGTCGTAGGACTCAGAGTCAGACTCTTCTGAACACACGTGCGAAGATTTGCAGTCCGTAAAAGACAGGGTGTTTTGTCAATAACTGGACGAAAATCAGGCACTCAAGAACACTGTGCTCCTTGAATTCAAGAAAGAAATTAATTAAATTTATTGTGTGACAACCTGTTTCTTCTGTTAGCTGATTAAGACTAGCAAACTTAATTTTCATACACCGGATCCAGATATTTACGTTTTATAAACTTCCATGCTCTTTCGTTTAACCACGTTCCTTAAGTTAAAACAATCCCTGTATAGGCCCTTAAGGTTCCAGGAGGTTGAAGCTCCCAGATGTCCAGACAATCGGCACATGAAGGTGGTAAAGTCGCCAGCTCTTCCCAGCTGCCGGCTTGACCCCAAACGAAATATTCCTGGTACTCGTTTCTTTTAGAGGCTGAATTGACCCCTGGGCCACAGTATGGCCAAAAGGATTAAGTCAATGAAAAATTTCAATGACACCATCGGGATGCGACCTTCCGGCTTGTAGCACAGTGCCTCAGCTAACTGCGCCACCGCGTGCCCCCTTGCACATTACGTAATGTGCCCTCGAATGTAACTCCCATTTTTAACCCTTAAGTCTACGAATGAAAATATTCGATTTAGGTTTTTCGTTCTAGAAGAATTTTTAAGAACCCAATTACCACATAAATTGGAATATATTTTTGTATTCTCTAGAAGTACATATGGATATATACAAATGTATTAATGAACCAACTATTGCACAAGTAGTTTATAATCAACATGTTTTGGCCTCAATTATTTGGCCATCATCAGCAAGCGTGCTTTTCTTAGACAATAGGCAGCGTATAATACATTAAAGCATGGTTATTATCACATTAAAAGCCATGTGCTAAAACTGCTTGTAATATATTACAATGAATGGTACATAAAATTTTTAATATATGTGATAATAATGAACCACTCACTAATGTGCCATACGCTGCTTATGGTCTAAGAAAAGCATTCTCCCAGATGATGGCCGAAGAATTGGGACTGAAACCTGTTGGAGATTATAAACTAACTGTGCAGTAGTTGGTTGATTAATAAATTTGTATAAAAAACAACTGCACGGATGATAGACAACATTAATTACGTATAGTTGTTTAATTCTATTACTGGAACTAATAGGGACAGGGCATAGCCAATAGACGTTCTTCGATTAGGCCTAGTACTTGTGTGACTGTTAAACAGAAATTTAAATCACTGAAAATACGGGCTTGATTGAGAAAGGAACATATTAGTGCTTGTGTAAATAGGATAAAACACTGTACTTCATGCTTGAAAATTATGAAAAATATAATTACCTTTGGAAATTGTCGCCTGTTAAATTTCCTGTAATGTCATACAGGTGTCTAGAATATTAGCGCGGCAGAATGGTGCAGCTTCTTTTGGCCCTCGTTGCTACGTGACACACTGGTTAAAAGAAAACAATTTCTTTTGCTGCACATCAGCTTTTTTTCTGTTATACAGTGGCAAGGTTTTCAAGGATGTAATTTAGAAGAGACTACATAGTATATAAACCTTTTATTTCTCTGTTTTTTCAGATAACTTCCGCTCTATATCTCTCCAGTTTAGACGAACTTTGATGTCATTTCTGTAAATACAGAACATGAAATTATTTCTTTTTACAGTTTGCACAACACACAACTCAGAAACGACCGTATATTCTCACGCATTTTCAGGCCATCCGTTCTTTGTTTTGCAGAACTACCTTGCGACACGAACAGTATAATTAATTTTTTTGCGACTATAAAACATTGGCTGTGGCGTTTTGTGAACACAGTGCTGAAATTTCCAGAACCATAAAACAAAACGATTTTTCGTCCAAACGAATTATTATCGTATTCCTACAAGAAATTCCCTGAAACACAGAATTAATTTCTTATGATTATTTAAAAATCAAGTCATTGAAATAATCTGACAGCACCGACGGTACTAGCCGTGTCAAAGACACTGTATAGTTCAGGCAAGCCTAGCGTTAAGCCCAACCGGTGCCGTCATATGTCTTTTGTCCTGCTGTATTACACTGAAATCGCAAGGAAATAAGTAAGTTTTGTACATTTATCTTTAAGAGATCTCCATAGCAGCCAGCTTTGGTGTGCTGCTGATAACAACTTTGGAATACATACTTAATTTCGAGGCGAATTTAGCGTGTCGTACCAAGAAACAAGGTGTGTCAAAGATTGATCACGTCTGCGGTACAGTGCTTTATGTATAACATTAAAAGAGTTCAAATTATTTGCAGCCTAATGGGTTGACAAACTCGTTTATTAATCAGTTACTTAATTACCAACTACCCAAGAGACTACCGAAGTAATTAGCTAGCAATACAGTAATAAAAACCCACTGTACAACAGTGCTAACATGTGAGCTCACTAATAGACTTTATTGTGAGTCAGTTGAATTCAGTTTACATTCTGATAAATTATTTATCCAAGACCCTTTATAATAACATCATCCCATTTCCCGTTTGTCTTTAAATTGACCATCTACTAAGAAATTATTATTAATATCTGTATAAATGTCACTGAGTAGCTGGACATCGGTGAATGATTCAGTTCACTTTATAGGAAACATACAGTACCACTGTTAGGCCCGGTACCTGACCCATATCTGTGATGTATGCCTTGTATGCCAACAAGCCCACTCGCTACACATGTAGTGACTATGATACAAGGTGTTACCCGGGGCGCGAGTACAATTCTGTTCCAAAGAAAAGGCCATCCTTCCACACTGCGTACGTGTCGTGTCAGTGGTGTTGGCTGTCGCTTCTCACATGTGGTGACGTGGTTTCACGCCACCCAGACCGCGTGTGATATATGTGGGATAGGCATGGCGGGCGAAATTTTGCAGTCCTTCATGGACTGGCGGTTAGGGGAGACCGGGTTTAGTTTGCTACACAGGTAAGTTGGCACAACGTTAATATCACGCCTCTCCTTTGTAAGAGCGCAGCACCTGTGCGGCAGTATGAAGAGCTACATCTTTCATTGGAGGGAAGTTAGTTGGCAATGTGCTGACAGCTGTATCGGAAGCAAAATTTCATTGTATGTGTTTTGCACAACGCCGAGTAATTTTACAAGAGTTTGGTAATTACGTATTATTGAGAAGGCTGCTAGCGATTTATCTGAACTAAAAGCGTGTAGTTACGTAGTATATATGTGGCAATATGGCTGAGAAATAACACCGTTCCTTGTGCATTTAATCTCAGAGGAAACTAACCTCAAAACTGAAAGTTCATGTTAGGTCTAGTTGGCACACTTGCTATGGGGCAAGTTGGCTCACCGTGCCACCTTACTCCGCAGTCAACAGTGCAGTATTCTGTACGCTCCTTATTACTTTCATCATTTCAATGTTGTTTAAGGAAATATAATTATGCCAAGATCGTGCAAAAGGAAATCTGAAATGGCAAACATTGCCCCAGATACAGTTCTTCGAGCCATTAGGGCAGCCAGAGTATAAAATAGGTCGATTAGAAGTTAGCAAGAGATTTTGGAATCCCGTTTCTCTCTCCAACGACATATTGCAGCAGAGCTTTTGAGGATATACGGAATTTCACAGAATCCGATCTTCAGTACTGAGTACAAGAAAACCCGCCCGTTGAGTTCACGTGTGTTTCTGCTGTATGGTATAAATGAACAGGGAAATAAATCAAAAGTGCTCCGTAGTTTTATTTTTGATAAATGGGTCGCTACATAAAGTAAAATGTTCTTATATCTTTCACCATATTTCTCATTAACCCTTTAAAGACGAAGCGTATCTGTTTTATATAAGGACTCAGTGCGTACCGCGCTGTAAACACTCTCCACTTCGGTTATAAAAACCAGTCTCTTAATGTTTTATAAGGCAAAAGTTGCTGTTTGTTCTGAGATCTGTACAAAACACATAAACGCAATGTGGGCACCACGTAGAATTTTTTATTGTTAAAACTGGTGGTATGTAAAGTTACCGCTAGGCTTTAAAAGGTTAATTTTTAAAAATAGGATAAATGTAATTTCTGCGCGTTTGTTCACTGATGGTGATTAAGAAAACTCAGAGAAATCATTGTAAATGGCATCAGACATCTACTATGGCTTGTCTGCAAGGGAGGTGAGAACGTTTTCTTTTGAGTACGCAATGGCGTTAAATATAAATATCCTCGCAGGTTGGAGAGATACTAAAATGGCAGGCACAGAATGGCTTGCGAAATGCTTGGAAAGGTGTAAGACTGATTCACTGCACAAACCTGAGGCAACAAGCATCAGTTGAGCTTAACAAGACTGATGTTAATGCTTTTCTTTTATAAATCTGAAAGGAGTGTTTGGTCGTCTGCGGCTTGGTTCGGGCGACATATGGAACATGGACGAAACGGGTATAGAAACGGTGCAGATATATGACAGAGTTATTGCGCGCCGTGGTTGCAAATACATAGAGACACTGATGTCCGCTGAACCTGGAAAATTAGCAACTTCAGCCCTGGACGTTTCAGCGGCAGGAAACACAGTGCCGCCATGTTCTATTTCCCCTAGGGTGAAATTTCGTGCCCATTTCTTGAATGGTGTTCCTGCAGAGATTCAAGGTAATAGTAGTCGTCCTGAATGGATGCAGGCGGAATTATTTGTGAAGTCTGTGAAACATTTTTTTCCCCATGTGAAAACTTAAAGAGAACGACCAGTAGTTCTCCTTTGGAGAGTCATGATTCGCATTTGTCAGATGTTGCACTCGATTGCCGTAAGGAAGACGGTGTGACAGTTCTCTCCTTCCCACCTCATTAGTCACAAGCTGCAGCCCCTTGATAGGAGTGTCTGTGGGTCACTAAACCTATGTCAGTCGTGCATGTGAATCATGGATCGCAAACCATGCAGGAAAAACGATGACGATTTACGAATGACCTGCAATTATCAACATGTCTCTCAACTTTACAGCTACTCCTGCAAATATCGAGGCTGGATACCTGGCCACTGGAATTTTTCACTACAACAGAGATCTCTTTGTTGATGAGGAGTTTCTGTTCTCCTATGTAAGACAGACCAGCTCCAGCCACAGACACTGCAGCATCGAGCTGCAGCAACGGAAACATTAAACACGATGGGTCTGCAGGACCAGACCCTTCAAGAATTCATTCTCCTGAAGCAGGTCCTGCCAAAAGAACACATGCCAAAACAAACCCTTCCTCAGGCACGTCATTGACTCCTGAACTTGTCCGTACTTTTCCTAAAAGCAAACGCTACTAGAAACAAAAGATGTATAGCAATCCTGACAAATACGCCGGTGAAAGCAGCCTTCCTAGATGCGCAGAAATTGAGACAAGTGACAAAAGGAAAAAGAACATCAGAAGCGAAGCAAGAAGCGCCTTTTGATAACCCTGAAAGAGATTCTAAGAAGAAGAGAAAAATAGTGAGGAAAATTCAGACTGCTCAGATGAAAATGGTGGGGAAACATTTTTTTTGGTTTCCATGGACACATACTGCAATAGTGCAGCGGGGAAAATATGGGTTCAATGCATCCAGTGCCAAATATGGGCCCATGAAAAATGAATTTCTGGCGTTTCCTGGGGATATATTTGTCCCAACTGCAAGTCGGATATAACAGATGAAAATTTCTGCAGTTTTGTGGACATATATATCTGTACCGCTTTTCATTTTCCAATGTAATTTGTAATGTTTGTCCTTAGTTTTGTACGGACTGTAAATCAGTTTCATTATGTTGTTAACAGTTAAATATTTTAGCGTCATTCACGCTGCCCTGGAATATTTTTGACAATAATAATAAATCAGGCTGTACTATGTGCCTACCTACCCCATCATATGTGCCAACCTACCCCATATATAGGGCAAGTTGGCACACGTGCAGAGGTTAGAAGAAGTTCATTTTTCTTGGATTAGTTGTTATATAACTTCTTCATTATATTTTCTTGCATAGTCTAAGAATGACACGTGCCACCAGTACCATTTTCTTTTTTGTATCATTTGTATGAAAATTGTAAAAACTTAAGAAGTGAAAAGTGTGCCAACTAAACCCGGTCTCCCCTACTTTACTAACCGTCGACTTTGCAACATATACTAACCGCTTGACATTACTTCAAATTGTGCCTTATTTGTCTCATACAGACTTAAATTCTCTTTACCTTTAGTGCAATGTGTCACTTCCTAGATCAGCAGCTGTGCTGTTACGACGGTAGATTTATGTTTTGGCACAATTAGGCTTGAGTTCGGTGCATATCAAAATCGTGGTTCGGACGGATTCTATCGCAGACGTTTTTGCTGATGACATATTTTGCTTTATGTGTCTGATAATCTTCATGGGACATGATTTTCGGGACACTATAAAAGACTGCTGGTCAACCAGCGCAATACAACGCACTCGAATCTGCTCAAAAATCATCAAACATTATGATTTTACGCTTGTAATAAAAGTGCTTCGCTTCGAAAAAATCTACCTCACAGATCGAATCCACATTACGGAAGGGTGTGGAAAATAAGAACAATTTTCGAATACCTACATAAATAATATGTACTCCACATTATGCCATCCTACAAAAAATATGGCACTAGATGAATTGCGAAATTCAAAGGTAGAATAATTTTTCGGCACTACATAACAAAAAGCGTAAAAAATTTGGAATAAAACGATACAGGTTTTGTGGTGGCAATGGATACCCTTGTAATGGACGGCGGAGCATCCACTAGGTAGCTCTGCTGGCGTAGGCTCGAAATCGGAATATTTATTCTGCTGCCACCACTTGCACTATGTGCGAAGCTATCAGAGAGCTGATAAGGAGAGGAGTAGGGGGCTTACACTTGTGACCAACTTCTCTGAGGGGACTACTGGGCGAAGAAAGAACATCGAGAGCTAACACTGCTGCTCTAATTCTTGGTGCTTACAAGTCACACACATTTGTACACTATACGTACACTGGAGTGGTCACTTCACCAAGTCGTACACGGAGTCGGCTCCCTTCCCTCTATGACCCCGTTGCGCCACCGTTTATAATTTACAATACCCTTTCTAAAACGGCAAAAATAGTGGTGGTTCCCAACTTACAGTACCAAGAAATTTCGAACCGAAATACTCACTCTAATTTCACAAAGTTATAACACCAAACAAAATTTCAAATGCTTACTTCAACTTACCTGTAACAAAAGGTAATAATCCAATCATTGTTCAAGTTCGCAAAATTAAATAACTTTGCCCCGCTACACGTCGCACTGTATCAGTTTCACTAGCTAATCCAAAGGTGAGTGACACTAATCAAAGTAGCGAGGGGCTTAAATAACTTCGCCATTCCTTAGTCTGGCGGTGCTGACGTTACAGCGTATGTACACCATACCGCACCCAACCACAGGGCAAAAAATCCAAGACGTGACCATATAGGGAGGCGATCGCGGGAGGAACAAAGTCCATCAGCTCAGTCAGCAAGTCCCGACTCGTGTACTGCTTGGCTCCACGACCACTGTACAACGTTCTATGCTACAAAATATATACATGTAAAACAGCCAACTAATAAAAGACTGACAAAACCAATAAAACAGACCAAAAATTCAACTTTCCCGACGTTTTATCAATCACTCATTACACACTTATGACACGGCGGTTTAGGAAAGCAACTTCTGAATTCTGCTTCAAATCTTAATATTATATTCATTGATTTACACATAATAATAAATTAATATTATACATAATAAATATCTGCTTCAGATATCACACCTGGCCATGAAACAATTCTGCAGCTAATAAGGGAAGTGGCAAGGGTTGTGCAAAAGTTATTCATAGATAATATTTGTTTCGTTGCCTCAAATGTTTTCTGACCTTTACAACAGGAAAGTAAACAATTTGCGGCGTTGTTCTTCACAACAGACAGGGAATACCCAAAAACTTTGAGCCAAAGACCTTGAAACTGAAAAAGATGACATCGCTTGTAAGGTGAAAGAGACACAAGTGCTGTGTGTTGGAATGACAACAGGGAAGTTCTCTTCGTCACCTGCATGCCCCTCAAGGATACAAATCACTGGCCTGGCAAGGGTCGCTGTCGAAGTTGTAACGTAAAGAAAGGATGTTAAGGTCGTTTTACATTGCGAAGACTGTGACGTAGGCCTTGTAACCGTCCCGACGGCTTACTGTCCTGACTGTGCTCAGATGCATGGGAGCTCCTTCCGTCTGGGAATATGCGTGAGGAAAGAGAGAAATTGTAGGTAGCGCTGCACCAACACTATAGACACCGTAGTCGTTCAAACTGTGATTGCTTTATTACCACTCTCCTCAATAATGTCAAAACAACGCAATCTATTAATTTGTTGATAAGCATCGGTGCCATTCAGTTCTAAGCTCGCGTGTTTATTGTGTGTTGCGCTCCAAAACTAAAACTCAACTTCTCGCCTCGCAGGAAATATTATCGCAGTCTGGTATCAGGTTCACGGCAGCTGAAGTCCGAACAAAAGAAGGGGCAACAACGAAACACCACAAACCTTCACCAGCCTGCGAATATACCCCTCATCAAATGGTATTTCTACCTGCTCCAATGGGGTGGTCAACAGCCCTAAGAAAACCAAAAATTTAACCGGCTGTTCAAACTTACAAACCGCTCTGTACCAGCCATGATCGAACCCAGCATTTCGATCATGCACACTATATGGGCTGCCCTACCTTGGTATCAAACCGAGGCTGGCCGGTTATAGCCTCTGTGTCTATCCGTACTTCAAACTGTATCACACAAAACTCCACTACTTAATGTCTGTCAGAGTGAAATGTTACTGAACAAGGAGCCCGTTGGTGTGTAATACTTGTAGCGTACTCTGTATATTACAGACAGTATATAGTATAGTAAAGTGTAGTATAGCATATGGTATATACGATCAAGGCGTAAGGATGGCCACTCATATCAAAGTGTCTGTTCCGTTGAACTGTCTGGATTATGGTAGGTTGCGGCAGATTTCATCAGGCTCCGTGCAAAGTACATAGCCATCTTGCCAGGTAAAGCCTCTGTAGAGGTCACGCTTTTATTCCGTTACGTTTGCTGGTATATAATTACAGTCATTTTCACCAAATATCTGCAGGTTGCTTAGCTTACTTTCTGCTTATATTTGAAGACGTAAAACGTGCAAAAAGTAATGACTTTATGCAGTTAACTAACGCCTTCATAACCTTTCAACGAAACTTTACTCCCAACGGATAAAGCAAGAAATGTTTAAAATATGCCCTTTTAAGCAAACTGGGACACGGATATCAAGAGAGAAGAATTTCAGGCCCGTCCACCTTGATATGTGGCTGACATTTAAACCCTCCTCCCTGCTGCTGCCCGTGTCAACCTGCTAATTCCGTCCGTAAAGTGTTAAGTTTGGAAGAGGAAATGCCTTTATCCCCGCCTCTATCACAGGCGCAGGCATAATCGTCGTTTTTAAATACATATAGGATACAGTTTCTATTTGACCGACTACGGGTGTGGGCGCACGCGCGCGCGCGCGCGCGTGTTTGTGTGTGTGTGTGTTTTACGCACATGACTCTGCGAAGTATTACTTTGTGTCTGACATGTAGCATAATAAATAGGCTAACGACAAGAAATCACGAAGTGCAAATATAATACACCCTCCACCAGCCTGGTTTTTAAACCTAGTTTTAGGACAATATGGTAATTGATTCAAAAGTTATTAGTAAAGAGAAATACCGGCGCGCTGCCCACATACAGCACATATATACACAGTTTCTGGGTGACATTTTTCAAATCTGATATTCCCAACAGAATATTGGGGAAACTGGATCTGTTCCCGTTGTGAGGTGAGAGTGTGATCGAGAATACGCCTTTAATCGGAACCAGTTGAATCGTTACCGCCAGTGTGTTCCACCTGAGGACAGAAACGGTTTCAGTTCCCGAAAATTTGTGTTTTGTAGCTATGGATTAGCAGACGATGGACAAATTTCAGAAACTAAGGAATCATAGCATTGTTAGAACTTTCCGGAATTGACAAACATACACGCACAATCACACTCAGTGCATGATGGTCACAAAGTAAGAACTACTCGTACTCTGGGTCAGATCATCTGGACTTTTACAATGACGATCTGTACCACAGAAAGGTACGTTATGATATATATCTATGCCTGTTATGTTTAGGAACTAAATAGCTAGCTACCTAGCTACCTATCTAACTAACTAACTAACTAACTAACTAACTACACAGAGCAGCCTTATTGAGAAGCTAATATTTCCTCAGTATTCGCCGCATCTTATGGAGACCAAACTTCATCCCTCTCGATTTATTTAAGGGCCATTTTAATGTTAATTTCTCATATATGCCTAGGTGAAAAATTTAAGACTTACACGTATAGACCTGCTATATTTTGGTATATACAATATACTGCATATATATGTACGTACGTAATGTGTGTGGATGTGTCATGTGAGGAAAGCTACCCAAGTTTCCGGTTTTGGACAGAATTGACGATTCGTGACATGTTTTCGATCTGGGATATCCAGAACACCTGAAAACTGTGCGTCCACTTTACACAGCCGCTTGTTATACGTGCAGGAGATAGATGTATTACCAGTAACAAACCTGCTTTATACTAGCTCGGCAGAGTTTATATTTTTCGATTGTCGTAATCATTAGCTTTGTTCAATAAATCGGTCTTCGGTTTTGAATCAATAGCATATCAAATAAGGACGCTGAACAAGTGTAACGTGACTGACGTAGACTAGAGTTTTTGTCTGCCTTTTGTAAGGCTCATTCAAGAGATGTTCCTTATTCCACCACGTAGATTTGTGGCACTAAATTACAAGTTTCTAGACACTGTTAGGAATTCTGCTAGCGTTGCGATTGAGGTTCTGTAATATCCTGTGTGTGCGTCACCCTCAGGAACAATCATAAACTATTACCACTTTATTGGAACTCGTACGGAAGTTAGGATGTTGTGGGATTGAGTAGGGCAGCTGTTGCACAGCGCCTAACAACCTAACCTGGGCAGAGAAATCTAATTTTACTTTTCGGTTACTCTTTGGATTCGCAACATGTGATGGTACGACAGTAGCGGTATTAAATTTTAAATGACCACTTCGTAGTTTTATATCAGCTAACTGAAGTATGTCTTCGTATGGACTGTTACATTCAGTAACTTTAAAATTTCCATGCAAATTGGCATGCCAAATTTCGTCCCAGAGTCTGAATGACCAGTACCTGATACAACTACTGCTGTGCTAATAGCCCTTTCTTCCTAATTCTCGTCCGGCTGGAATTTCTAATCTAAAGTTTTAGTCACTCCCTTCTCCACAGATTACACTCCTATATGTCTGTCATAAAATAATAGTACTTCCTTAACCATTTGCTTAAATTAGATAAACGTTAAATCCTGTATTTAGCGTGTTGCTAATGATTCGAAAAGTACAGAAGAATAAAGTCGAAAACCAGAATCAAAGTCATATTCGAGAATAATGATAACAGGAAAGGTGATATGCAATAAAAGGTTTATGTAATAACAAAGCGAATTTAAATGAATATTTTATAGTGACGATGTATAGTGTTACAATTGCCTTTTTCTGTAAACTAGTCATGCCTTATTTTCAGTTCAGAAAGCGTTTCCAGATGCGCAGGTGGATCAGTTGGACCGTACATTTATGCAGTAAATGACGTATCGCCTTGCATGGACTTCGTACAGCTCACGGGTTATGACATTTTTTATTAGGCGACCTATGTTGTCATTGCATGAAAGAATCCATATAGTTTTGAAGTAAAACTTATTTTTGTGACTGGTCGTTGCCCTTGACCTAAAAGCCTCTTACACCTACTACAGACTGTGCTCTACAGGCCTGTATGTTTACCCGTAATAAATTTGTAACCAAGGGACCAGTTTTGTGAAACGTAATAAAAATGTTAACCACGTGTACTCCACCCTAACAGCGTACTATTTAATAGTGGCTATCAATAATATCAACAAGAAGTTCATTGATTTTCTGAAATAGTAGCGATCCTAACACCAGGTGAGGGTTGACACTAACAAGGGGTGAATATTCAGGGACTATACTGGCCGACATCTCATTGTTCGTAAGAGCATGATGATATTTTGAAATGTTCAGTTACTCTTTCCTAGGTCTGTTACCGCGGACTTACCACTCCATCTGGGCATTAAAGTGGCTGTGCAGTTGTATAATGTGAATGTTGTCTGCCGACAAATGTTGTAGGATTCTTCGTTACTTTGAAATTTGCAAAATATGATAATGGGTGAGGTGTCGAGGTCTTTGTGCTGTAATTATTTTGACTCTTTTGACCAAATATCAGTAAGTTTGGCGTATGCACTCGTACATAGTGTATGGTGGGACTGTCACCTTCTGTGGGTGTATAGGCTACATATATATTTTTTTATTTTCAAAGTTACTGAAGGAATCAACATTAAATATCTTTTGTGAGTTTACATTAAATATTGTGAGGCGAATTTAATTTTGGTTCATATTGGTCCGATATAACGCCTTCCACTCGCGAGCCTGGAATTGAAATTTCCTGATCTTCTTAACACTTTAAGAATCAGTACTACAGTGTATCACATGGCCTTGCTAAGTCTTAGGCGGTTAGTCTCCGGCCTTCCACGGCGGAGGCATAGGTTCTCTCCGAGGCCAGTCCACGTGGGATTTGTGTTTTGACAAAGGGGCCCTGGGACACGCACGCACACACACACACACAAAATGTCTCGGCCTCTCGCCGTCAATATCAACCCAGCAGTGCTCCACTCTCACTCATTCATCACAGACGCTATAATACCTTAGTAATTCAGACGACCGTTAGATAGAGCACTTAAATGTATCACGTGATTTAATATTAAATCTTGTATACACAGCGCATTTGTCTGTCGTATAATTTTCAGAATAAACGGTGATTGTATTATACTTTATATTATTCATACAGTGCATGGCCACAATCAAATACTAACTATCCAAACAAATGCGCTCTTATTAGCTAACATGTTCTTGCACTACAATATCATGTTCCTACATGTTTCGATCGCTGCTGGGGGTATTGTCATTCTGTTTGTGATTTTAACTTTTAAGTGTGTCCCTGAAGATGACCCCAACGGGGGTCGAAACATGTTGGAACATGATATTGTAGTGTAAGAACATGTTAACTTATAACAGCTCATTTTTTGCTATAGTTTTTATTCAAAAGGTGATTACTTCCCCAGCAGCAACAATCGATTTGTTTTTACTCGTAAATGAACCTGCAGAACGCTTTCTACAAGGTATGAGCTGGAGTTCCAGTATTATTATAGGCCTCTTCATACTGTAGGTTAACGTCAAGCTTCGAAGGGCTAAGAAGACTCATTGTGAAAATATCGTAACTGTGATAATATTCGTCGTATTTATTAGCGAGACTTGAGGATAGGACGAATACCCAAGAACAACACGTTTACCACCAATAAATTTCACTAATTCCTAAATTTAAAAGCACTCCTAAAATGCTTCAGCCACTCTGTAGCAATCTTCAGTGAGTATCAGTACTGAAGGCATATACACCTTATTATAGAATCTGTATAGTAAAGCTGCCTTTAAGTATTGATACTCCCTGAAGATGGCTATGGATAGTAGCCTAAACAAGTAGGAGTGCTTTTATATTCGGAAATTAGTGCAGTTTGTTGCTGATGAACTTGTTTGTGTGTCTGTTGCACGAAGGATGTACAACATTAGGTTTTTAAACTCAAGAACAAGTATTTTCTGTGATGAGTTTAATTTTTAAATAATTTATTTTCATCTGCAGCGCATTAGCGTCAGTGTCTACGTTAGATAAAAGCAGGACGTATTTGTAAATGAACTGTTTCCTCTGGAACACATATTTATGCTTGTGTTGGTGTAATATAATTTGTACTAATGTATGTATGGAAAGAAGGCGCTCAAGAAAAATAGACGTCAGAAGTAATTCCCGGAAATTCTGGTTTCAATCTGTGCGACTTGGCCTACTTCCACTTGATACAGTTAAAATATACCGTACGTGGTCTGTCTGAGTGCGTGTAGGAATAAGGGAAAGGATTACTCAAGATCAAAGGAAAAATTGCACCCGGGAAATAATCACCTATTTCGTTTACTTTAACTTGTCAGAAAATATAAGAATTTCGTTTACTTCTGAAGCATAAACCAAGTACATTACGCTTTCATATGGAACACCCTCTTCCATTCATGGTAAAATTGGTTCTTGAGTGTAATTATTAGACTGGAATTGATGCGCGCTTTTTCAGCTTGAGGAAGAGAGACAACTGGAAAAATGTGAGTTATGTGAGTTACATAGGAATACCAGGAGTTGCAAATTTATTCGATATTTCGTGCTGCTTTTTGTATTTGACATTTGATAGAATTTTTAAGGACTTATTAATGTAGGTAAAATGGACTGTCAAAACAGGAAGTTTTTCTGTGAAGATTTGAAAAATTTTATGAACAGTAATTCTGATTACCTCGCTGGGTTTTTACCCCATTTAATACAGAAGAAACCCACTGTGTTCAAACTAATTATACTGTATTAATACACGGCAGTCTTGCAGCTGAAATTTCTTGTCATATTCTGTTAAACATTTGCAATGTCGACAGATATTTAAAAAAAATTACCCTTCTTCACGTAAGCTCAGAACTGTAAATATTTAAACCACGCTCTCACGCGATATGATGCCTTGCTAACTTCGTGCTGAAAGGATAGGTGTCACCCACTTTCGGGGCAGAAGTAGAAGATTAATATTTACTCTAAGGTAGCAATATAGTAAGATAGTTCTTCTTCTTCTTCTTCTTCTTCTTCGTCTTCTTTTCTTTTTGTTCTTCTTTTTCTTCTTCTTCTACTACTAATTATTTAGAAATTAAACGCATTCACTTTTGAGACCTAGGTAACAAGATGTCCAGGAACTTACCGTAGCTACATTCGCCCTAAGACCTATGCTTCACAAAATACGGGGATTAAAGTCGCTTTGTACATCGTGTGTTCTTGTTAGAATATCTGTAGAGCTGCCGTCTATTTTAAATGAGGGTTTTCATGTTTTCCTTCAACCTCTCGGGGCGAATGGCGTTAGGTAACATGTCTTAAAGTAGGCACTGCCGAAATCTTGCAAGTCCCTACGTATGCCGTAGCTATAGTAAATTTCTTAAATCATGTGATATTATGTAACTTACCCACTTGAATGAATGTTGTTACCATAAAATCTAAGAGTGAATGAACAGTGTTCCCAGTGCGCCTTACTTCTGCTAATATAATGTGGGTTGTCTGAGGTTCTATGGATGCAGTGACATAGAAGATAACACCCACAAAGCACATGTAAAATTTACTTTCCCTCCCCATGATAACACAAAAATTACAACCGCGAATCTGAGAAAGCACAACAGCTATTTCGATGGATAGGTTCTTAGTGCCCGAGCTTTTCGTATCTGGAATATAAACTGTCTTCTTGTTTACGTGTCTGATGTCCTGTGCTTGTGTCCTTTGCTGCGTACTTGTGTCTGTTGTCGTGTGCTTATATCTGATGTCCTGTGCTTGTGTCTGTGGCCACGTACTTGTGTCTGATGCCGTGTTTGTGTCTGATATCCTGTGCTTGTATCGCCGCGTCTTTGTGTCTGATGCCCTGTGCTTGTCTCTGTTGCCGCGTAATTGTGTCTGATACCGTATGATTGTGCCTGATGTCCCGTGCTTGTGTCTGTTGCCGCGTCCTTATGGCTGATGTTCTGTGCTTGTGTCTGTTGCTGCGTACTTGTGTCTGGTACCATGTGCTTGTGTCTGATGTACTGTGCTTGTGTCTGTTGCCGCGTATTTTTGTCTGTTGCCGCATATTTGTGTCTGTTGCCGTGTGCTTGTGTATGATGTCCTGTGCTTGTATCTGTTGCCGCGTACTTTTGCCTCCTGCCGTGTGCTTGTGTCTGATGTGCGCTGCTAAGCAACGCAGCTTACTACGAAGAGGTAAACAAAGTAAGCCGAATTGTGCTTTGATATAAACTGCAGTAAAAAAGCGCATGGGACGTGCAAAATAAGCAAACTTCTTTCTGTGTAGAATTTTCCGCAAAGGGGTGTACCAAACTGAAGGTTGTTATTCTCTGTACAATCATGGGCAAAAATGCTACAGTACCATTGGCTCAATTATGAACCGTTACACCACCACAGGCATTTTTACATGCTTACATGGCCGTAACCAAAAATCGTAAAACACGAGTGTTTTATCATACCCTGCACATTCAAATAACATTATGAGTCAGATAGCAAAACGAAAGAAATATATCCATTAATTCCTAACCCACTGCACAACATTTGCCCGATAACACAACGAAACAAATGCAGCAATTAAGCCCCACATAACGTAAGTTCAAAATCAATACACAGTTGTCGGATAACATGATACATCTGTCACACTGCAAGCACCAAGGAAGGGGAAACTGAGGATCTGACCCTGCAGCATGTTGGAAGTCAGAATCGATCGCCTAGACTGCAGTCGACTCGGTGCTGTGCCTTTCGTTTAAAAAGTTCCACCTTATAAACGAGTGTCAGAAGTAGGGTATGCGTAGTGTTTAACGCGGTAAAGAATAAACTCTCTTGATACCTCCAAAAATACGCTGCATTTGTGTGACAAATAGGCAGTCTTTTGATTTGCAATAAAGGCAAAAGATAATTATTGCAACACAATGAAATCAATTAATACAGTATTATAAAAGTGCCAAATTACTTGATATTAAAGTAGGTGACACATAAAACTCTTAACTAGTGTTAACACTAAGAGGCACTGTCAGGCATCAGAGCATGTGTATGTCTTATTATAGGCCTGTTCAAAGTTCTGTGTGTTGCGGGCAGCTTCGGCAAAATATGGTCTGTATGCGGGCAACCTAAAATTCAAAACACGGAATGAAGAATGAATACGTAGCCTACACACCATTATATGTATAATTTTGTCCCTGCATTTTTCTATAAATCGTATGCATTGAAAGTACCGGTAATAACGGGAGAAATTTGTTTAAAATTCAATTCACAACAAAGTTTCGGATTCGCTCCTTTTAGCATATTTCTACAAGATGAGTTAATACTGCATTTGTCCGTAAATTAACAGCTTGTAAGTTTTCAAAGTTGCTTCGGCGTTCTGTCTCGGCTTGGCAGAGAAAAGTTCAACAGACGGTTTCTCATTTCAAGCATCTCCGCGGGCAACATAACTTCGTGTCCTGGGCAACATATTGCACACAATCTACAGGCTGTGCGGGATTGTCTTATTACGTAATGGGGTGGGAGTATTTAGCCTGTAATAAAAACCACAATTTCGTTCCTCTTGCACTTTTGATTACTTTTATCAAAGGAAATTCCTATACTAATTAAGGATCCACTGTTATTACATTATCAGTGTAACAATGATTCTGTCATCCTCTTTACACTTCTAAAGCGTCATTTTATTCCGTCCCTTTAGTGAAAGAAATGCTGACTCCTCCATTAAGCATAAAGAAGATGATTCTATTTCCGTTGTTACTTCGCCAGGAAAGAGAGAGAATGCGGAGTGAAAGGGAAGGGTCACTTTAGCAAATCGCCTTGGTGAGGCTGGATACATAATACAGCGCTTACAAGAGAGCACGAACGTACTGCAGTCTTTATCCTTGTTTTGTCATTCCACTTCCGTAGTGACTTTCAAAATATTTGTGTGGCTCGTAGCCCGCAACATTTAGAAGGATACTGTGTGCAGTTCCCAACGGAACAAAAGCTATTTCCGAAACAAGAAACTGTGCGTTCAACAATCGACGCTATTAATTTTATTGTAGACCGTTCAGTGTTCGCTGACTAAAGGGCGGTAGAGGTCAAACTTCGATGTTTTTCTGTCAGAAGTAGTAAGGAATTAAATGCCAGGAACTACGTACTTAAAAACGTGTACTGACACTCAAGTGTTGAAACATTCTTAAAATTTGTGACGTGTGGAAATGGTCATCTGTATTTTACTTCATAGAGCACACAGTGCCAGGGGCACCGCAGTAAATTTTCTACAAGTGGAATCATTTTTGTTATTAATATTCAGTTTTGTTTTTTTAATAGTGTACATTGTTGTAATAGCATAGATCTCCCTCAACCGATTTCCTGCTTAATGGGCGGACGGTAAAGTGGTTGAGACGTGAAACTGCTTACTTAGCTGTACCTAGGCCAGAGCTCAAAAGTGCTGGAAGCTACATATATATATACTCTCCATATGCTTTCATGACGTGGTACTTAATTAAGGACGTGGATAAGTTTGAATTTAATAGTATAATAACGTCCGTATATCACAACACAAATTCAGTATATTTATTTATGTACTGCGTTTAAAAACACGACTTGTTTCGGTCTATTCTAGATCATCCTCAGGTGTGTACATACCAAAAGCTGTGGTACAAGGTAAGATTGCATGCTTTTTTGAGAGCTTACAGGTGTCAGCTACATCTGTACAAGCTAGAAGGCTTTAAAATGCAATGCTAGTAGGCCTACGTATTTTAACAAGGTGTAAGTTTCTGTAGGAATTTGTAAACTAGTTTAGACACTTCTCTTGGATTATAACTAAATTCTTTGAAATTTTTGCCAAAGTTGCGTAGTGATAGAGCCAGCTTTGCGTGGAATCGGTTTTTGCTTCTCAAAAATTATCAAATTTCGGAAAACATGGGATTGTAATTTCATGTTACATATCTTTCCAATGATCAGGAAAATATATTCTCATGTAATAAGGAGAGAAGGAGAGAGAGAACACAGTGCTGAATTAGTTCTTGTGTATTTGTATTTCTTAGAAGGCTTTTTAAAAATTAGTCAAAGCTTATAATAACGTGAAATAAGTGATTACAAAACTGGCGCCCAGGTCATCATACAAAATGGGCTAATCTTGGTTTCCACTTGAACTATGATTGAGGAGGAGATATTATGTCTCCCTCGTCAGCCGTTTTCGGCAAACTTCGGAATTCTTATGTGAGTTCATTTTCTTTGCATTACTTCACCCATTGTGTGCATAAATGTGGGAAAGATTACTACAATTTTGTTTAACACATTTTTGTTTCCATGCCCTATTTAAAACTTAAATATTAATTAAAATGTTGTAGAATTTCACACATTGTGTTTCATAGGCGTGACGTTCGCCTCTTGTTCTGAAGGAAGAACATAGAACAAGTAAGACTGAGAACACATTGCTGAGAATAAAGTTCTGACCTAAGGCGGAAGACGTAAGAAGAGACTAGAGAAAACTGCGTAGTAAAAAACTTCGTAACTTGTGCTTGTTGCCTAATATTGTTGGGAATATAAAATAAAGAAGGATAAAATGGGTAGGCAATGTGAAGCGTACCAGGCAGAGAAAACGCGTACAAAATTTTAGTAGGCGGTTCTGATGGGAAGAAACAGTGCTGGTGAAATGGGAGTGAATTGGATGGTGGTGTTTAAACTGATCTCAAATAAATGGTTTAAAGCTTTATATTGTTTTTACCTTGCATTTTTAGTATATAAATAAAATCACCAACCAGTGCACCTTTTATTAACTACCACTTACTGCCCGACATATGTTTCGGCGTCTAATATTGCCGTAATCAGGGGATACTTATTGTGAATAACACTGGACGTCCATATGGTTTATAACAGAAGTCTTGAGTTAAGTAGTTCACATTAACACTTTCGGGAGCATTCGTTCCAATAGTAGCCTGTATATAAAAAACACATCACTCACACTGGATAAAATGCTTAAAATATGTAAAGACATGTACACTTGTCCGTAAGACCTATTTAAAATTTCAATTGTAGATAATTTTGAAATAGTCGAAGTGTGTAGAATTAGAATCATATGATGTCATATGAAATTATGTTGGTGGATGTTATAGACGACCAGTGTCGTATCCATAAACGTGTAGCTGGATATGAAGGTAAGTGTCCTGTAATTCAATGAAGTATATTAATAGGTTAATAAGTGTCTATACTCTCAAGTTTAAGATGTTGGAAGAGCCTTTACCTACCTGTTGCGTAGAGGAGTGTATGTTCAGTTCACTGTGTGTCGTTGGGTCTGGTGTGATACTGGCGTGATGAGTTACAGTTTTCGTCTGTGTATTAATGCCGTGTTTAAGTGGTGGCGTACGGAAGTAAGCACTTACGCGAAAATTAAACCTGGATGATTGCGTATAGCGGGTTAGTTTCGGTTCTATTTTGTTCCTCCATCAGCAATCCTTGTTTGTGGTATAACTGTATGTAGAAGTTTTCTAAACAGTTCAACCGTGTATCTTCTGTGCATGGCTTTATGTTTATAAATGGTTTAAAGTTGTAGACTCGGTTGGTCTGGTCCTGGATATGACCGAACGATGTGTTCTTGTGAAGACGGCAATGAACCTTCGGCTTCCACGAAGGGTGGTGATAACATTGCCTAAAAAAGTGACTGCAGGTTTATCAAAAGTTCTCTGCCAGGCCATGTTAGTTATAAAAACGGCAATGTGAAGACAAGACTGCAGAAGTTGCAGCGGTTTACCATCTTCCATTTACACGCAGAAAGAAACATTTCAGCACCACTGTGTCCTGTATTTTGATTACGTCTTGCTCACTCATTACAGTACCGTGTTTAACATAACACTGATTCAGAAGTCTTGTTCTTAAACGATTTTGTAAAGTGTAGGTACAGACACCAGTAGCGAAACGTACGTACAATCAGCATTATCGCAGTGCCGCACATTTTATTTTACGCCGCGTGGAAGTGCCTTGTGTTTGGGCCTAAGCCCGTCGCTATGTTATTCCGTGAAGAAAATTGTGCTTTCCTTCCCTAATAATTATGCTGCTCATATTGTTACTACTACTTCTACTACTACTGGGGCCTGGGATAGCGTAGTAAGCATAGGGGCTCACCATGGGCTGGACGGTTGAGGGTTCGAACCCCGGTGATGGCAAAAGCTTTTCTCTTCTCTACACCAGCTCTGGGGTCTATCCGACCCCCCGTACAATGGGAACGGCCTTCTTTCTTGGGGGTAAGGCGGCCAGAGCGTGGCTTTGACTATTTAATCCAGTACCGTGCCGAGGTTAAGAATGAGTAGAACTATACTCTTCTCCTGTCTGCCTGCATTTCTTGTTACAGAGAGAGTGTTATTTTTACCACCACCAGCAACACTACCGGTTTGCACTGTTCCTTACTTCCACAATTTTGTACCTTTTCTTGGCAAGGTGTTCCAATACATAGCAAATGTCATTAGCGTTAAATAGTTTTACAGCATATAGGGCTACTGCATTTAGGTATGGGCCTGAAATCGTGTTTGTGGAAGAAGAACTGGAGAAGTAAGATAAGTGTTTTGCAGTCTTTTATAATGCTTTCCCAGAGCGAAGACAGCTCAGCCGCTGTTGAGTCTAGTATGTGTGGTTGTTGGGAAACATCACACATGATAGCCGGTAGCATGGACATATTAGACATGCATACCTCATGTTACCGCTACACTAACCTGCTTGGTAAGTAGTTAAGTGTAAGATGGCATATTATGTTTTTGCGCATAAATCAAATATTTTAATGTTCACTTTTTTAAATGTCTTCCGGTTCTTTGGCTCTTCATTCCCTTTTCATCTGTCGATCTAGCATTTCCGAATTTGGCACAAATTAATTATTTTTACGAAGCTGCATGTTCTATCAACTTTACAGTTTTTATTATCCTACGCGTATACTTAATCCAATAAAAAATCACACTTATTTACTTGACTGGTGAAATAGGGTAAGAATGAAGAAAAAGAGAAGGCTTCAAGATGTCGCATTCGAACTGTGAAAGCGAAAGACTCAGCATGGTTGGTTATAAATTGCCCTAGAGACAAACGGAGAAGGCAAGAGTTCATTTGCTTCCCTGCGTGCGGAAAGACATTACATATAACAAGGCTCGGGGAATTAAGGATCTGGTAAATTACTGATGTACCTTTCCAAGCATAATCAGCACAAACCACAAGTTTTGAAAAAGAGCTGAGGGAGGAAATGAAATGAAGAATTGTAGCTATTTAGCGCTGTACAGTGGTCTTGTTTTCTATGACAGAGACATATATGACTTGAAAGTCCTCCTTTCTTTATGCTTCAGAAAAGTGGATTGACTTTCACGAAGTTAATTGGGGTCTAATTTCATACTTACTCTTCAGAACATTAAAATATTAAAACGTTTCCAGGAATCAAAATAAGCTTGATAGCATTGCGACAGCATGTATGATAAGTATTTAACAGTAATTAATATTTATTTGTTTCTTGATATATTATAAATTAAGTGTTGGCGCACTTCTTGTGTGCATAATTTACCAATTTAAGTACCCTCTTAAAATTAACTACATTTTTAAAGAAAGATTGCTTGAGTAATTATTTAAAGTTAGCCATATAAGTATTAAAGAGAGGATAAAATGATAAGGCACACAGGGTGTGGGGAAAGGCGCGGAATTCATTATTACGGTAATGGGCTGGGATTTTACTGCTCTGCAGTTTTTCAAGTTGTGCCCGCTCATCCTCGTGGTAAAGGTATTTTCAAGGCCGTGAGGACTGAAAAGAATACGCATTTTATAAGGCCTACGGAAGTTAAGTTCGCAGAGAAAAGAGTGCGCTTCCATTAGAAGGAATTTTGTGTACGGACCATATTTCTTTATTATGAGAATTATATGGAACACATAAACGCTGGCAGAGTGCACAGTTCTAATGTTGAACCTGACAGTATCAATAATTATCACACCAACAAATCCTTTTCAACAGAGCTTTATTAACTTACTGAGTCAGACAGTGTATGGTGGCTGATATATAATCGAAGACAGGTTTCAGAGCTTGCGAGCAGTTTTATAGTTATTCATAAGCATTACTTTTCTTCGGTTAGCTGTTTGATATCTTTACGATGCTAATAGAAAGGTCACTTGCATATTAATTTTATTCACTTTCTAAAAAGTTTCTTAGTATTAGCTTTATTAAGAGAAAGTATTCTATCTGCATAACTCCTGCGTTGTGAAAAATTTTCAGCACTTTTTAAAAAGTAGTTATGCATACTGACTTACCCAAAGTATCAATAATTATGAAATTTGAATTTAGGGCATGGCTACACAGAATAAACCTTCCAGTCAAGAAACATTTTAACTCCTTGGACTGTTGAACTTACATGTCGAATCTTTCCGAATCAGGAGTGACCAACAAATATCTAACGGACTGATATGAAATATAGAAATATAGGCCTATGTTATAGGCCTAAACGTGGTTATGCCTCAGTTACTGGAGTGTTTATGTCGTTCCTGCAGGGACGGCTGGCTCCGTACTAGTGGCAGTTTATTTTTCTTTACCTAGCTCTTCCAATGTGACGTCGATACAGGTGTCTGTTCAGTTATTGTCACTGCATCAGTGGACTTTGAACAATAATTAAATTTATCCTACTAATTTTACATGAATAAATTCAAAACTTGGAAGGTATGTGGTTGTGTTATAGATATAAATGTCACTCGCCGACAAATTTTCTCTTCTTTGGAAGTTAAGAATTTTACTCATTCGGATATTCAAAACATTTTGTGCCACACGTAAAACAAGAAATGTCTTTACTGGTTGCAAAATATCTCATTAAAGCTTCCTGTCGTGAAATAGCTGAAGAGCCTTCGCACCAACTGCCCCACTACCGCTTCTTGTCATGAACAAGTTGAACACTATACACACCCGCCACCACACTGCTGCTTCCTGTCATGAACCAGTTGAACACAGTCCACACCCCTCGCCCCATTACTGCTTCCTATGTTGAACCAGTTGAACACAGTTCACACGCACCGGCTTCTGAAATAGGCCCGTCGTTAAGTACAGTCAGCGTAGATTTATTCCTCTGACAGCGGCGTTGATGGCCGTTCACCCGACCTTACGAAGGGCCACGCCTTTTGTGTCATGCATGAGAAAATATGAACTGTTAATGGATCATAATTGTACTCTCTCAACATCGCCGGCAGCAGGGTAAGCTACTTAGGGAGCCTTCCTTTTTTCAACCATACTTGTATTCTAACGTCACACCTGAACAATATTTGCCTCTTTACTCCTTGATAATTTCGAATGCAACTAGCAGCAAACAATTTACTTACATTTAGAAGAAAACATTGCATCCGTGATTTTTCTTTGTGGTTCAGTTTAATAAAATATCCATCACAGTGCTCGAAGGCGTTTCTTATTTTCGCGCGATTTTTATTCAGCAGAGAAGTATGGTTTGATTGACACTGGCTTTACTCGAAAGTTTTATGCCCGGACACATAACAAATGGCGTTAATAGACAAAGCAGTACGTGCTTCCTCGAGGGGTTGCCATGGAAACGCTGTTTTGTACCCCTTCTTTTAATAAAATGAAAGGGAGTATAAAAGAGGGTGGCTGAATAGGATCAGGTGTAACTTTGAAAGCCAGACACTTGGCGAGTTTCATATTTGGCCAGCAGAAATCCAATACACCTACAAGACTTCCATCCTTAGATCGGGGAAAGGCGTTCTTGAAACTCCAGTGTAATATAAATTGGTTCGTGGTTTATTTAAAGACGCTGTTTCAAAGAAGGTGTTATATAGCGCCCAGTGTGTTGTGTTATTTGTGCACATGCTGATAATAGTTTATGTGACTAAAACAATGCAGGCAATGTGTATGTATCATGTGACCTTACAGTGCATAGCTAGCGCCACTGGTCGCGTGGCTGTTGGTGTTTACGTTAATAAAGGCGCAAGAACATACACGTGTCTTTATGGCCGTCTGTGTTACCCTGAAAGCAATTCGAATAATAATTTTGCTGTCTCTGAGGTGGAATGGTGCTTTCGAAGTAAGCTCCCTTGGTTTATATTATGGAATTCTGTCCAACTCTGATTTTATGGCAATCCGAACGAGGTTGACGTAGATGGAACATGTAGCGTCTAAGAAAAGTGAAAATAGAAAGTCATAACCAAACCGATCATCAGAAAATTGCTAAGAAAGTAGGTACTACAGGAAAACTTAGGCACAGATGGAAGGATAAAACTGACAGTAATGTTAGATAACAATGTAAAATTATAGAAGTGATAAACTTTGTAAGAGTGGGAACAAATTGCAGCTACTTTTGAAGATGGTGATGAGTTTGTGCATCTCACAAAAGCAAGGAATTTCTTGATCAGGTGAGTAGATGTGTGCCAGCTGCTCAAAGGAGTTAGTTAGTTGCTTGGTTAGTGGGTTGGTTGGTTGGTTGGTTGGTTGGTTGGTTGGTTGGTTGGTTGGTTGGTGGGTTGGTTGGTTGGTTGGCTGGTTGATTCGTTGGTTAGATTACGAATGAAGAATCATGAGATACTGATACTGTCTTTTTTGAAGGTACTGTCTGAAGGGACTAAGAAAAACTACGACAAAGTCTTATAATGTACATAGCCGGCACCTCCCTGATAGGAGGACATTGTACTGCCGCACTAATCAGCACTCTATTGCTGCCTCTCTTCTACACAGCAGACTTCAGATCCTTACCCGAAGAAAACCATTTACACTGGCTTCAATTGGCTTGAAAACGCTCCAGTAATTTTGTGGCCCTTTTTAAGATGCTGTCAGTGTCTGAGAACATAGAATATTAAGTCGAATGATAAATAATAAATTGAAGAAGATTTGAAAGGAACCAGTCGTGACGTAATCGTGATAATGTCCCGAATTTTTCTGGAGGAACTGAGGAAAAACATTAAAGTTTCATTCAGGATAGCATGTGTTCCCATCCAAGGTTAACCGCGACAGCTATCTACACCGTAAATTGGTCTAACATTTGATTCTCATTTCGCACAAATGCCTCTATCCTCTTAGGCCTAGTTTAGAGAAAAAATCGTTTCTTTACTTCTGCAGGAGCTTGCAAGAATCTATAACAAAATAACAAACTCCATGGAGAGGTAGTCAAGGTATTACCTGCATTTTAGCCATCCCCAAATTTTATAACCTTCTTCTATAGGACCCCTAATTTTCCCCTCCCCTGAGCCACATCAATCCAGTCCGCACCATTTCATCTTTTTATATTAGATCGTTGTTAATATTATTCTCTCATCTACGCCTTTCTCTTCCAAGTGGTCTTTTTGTCTCAGATTTCCCAACTAAACCCTGTATGCACCACTACGAGAACGAATTTTAAGTTTCTGCGTGGAAATGAGATAGGATTAACCTACTACTATAACTTAGTGTCTGAGCGTTTGTTAGATGTTGCGTGAGTTGCAACCTCAGGTAAGGAACGGAAGAGAGGTAGCTGCCGCATCCGATGTATCATAAGGTGTGCTGTATTATATACACGGTTGTAGGAGCGCTAATGTGTACTTCTGTGAGTTAAGTGTCTGTAGTGGCAAAGGAATTCTCCTCACGAAATCGGAAACGTGAAGAGGCAGAAGCTTCCTAAGTATCTTGAAGACAGCCTTCGCAATAAACGAGTCCCTCCTTTTTCCCCGTCTTGTCTTTCAATGGCCAATTCTCAGCTCTTCTTTCCACACACACACGTACACTTCATCTTCCTTCCTGTTTCCACTTCGCCCATTCTATATTTCCTCTTCCTTTTTTCTTTTTTTATCTTTTCTACTTTCATTGCCATCACCTAAGACTTGCAACCAACTTGTGCACGGTTGGTTCTGCCCTTACAGCCTAAGCAAAGTGTTCTATCATTTCTTTTACTTGTCCCTTCCCAATCACCACGTTTTATGTTTTATTTTCCTCCTTTCTTTCATTTAGAAATCGTCACTCGATTACGACTCCTTCCATGTCAAGCGAGCCTTGGTTTCTTGAAATTCCTTTCTTCTTTATACTCTTCAGTATTTAAATCTGAGAGGCCGAAGTGTGTTCTTCCAAACCACAGGTCAGTAAGATGCCGCACTCTTTACTGACCGTCCGAGTGTTTTACACTCCACGTTGTCTGATTACAAAACTGAAATTTGTTACGAAGACTCTTTCATCCTTATGCTAATGAATTTGATTCATGTGATATGGGCTATAGATTTCATAACGGTAAAATTATTCTGCCATTTATTAGCAAATTGGCGCAGAAATCGTGTTAATTCAGGAGTGAATAGTTGTTTGTTATTGGCGAGTCGGAAGGGTTTATTTTGAAGTCAAAATGGGCCGAAACCACGAAACAAAAAGAAACTGCGTTGTTAAAATTCTGTTAAGTGAGAGTCAGCTTTAACAGTGAAAGAATACATTAATGCAGGGATACACAAATTTTCCAAAAAAACTTTTGGAGCCACTTCAGCATTCTAGGCGCCAGACGGTTGACACGAAGGAAGTTCCACATGGAGGACCCACAAATACATGGCGCAACCCCACAAAGTTTAGTCACCATGGCGATCTGGCTCTCGCGATTTGTGAATCCCTCTGGTAGTTTATATATACGAGGCCTGATCAAAAAGTACCCTCCATATATATTTTTTTTAACAAATAGGCGCTTGGGGCCGGGATTGGGGCGTTTGTGACCTTGGACCTCCTTGCGCATGCTTGATTTATTGCCTCTCGCTCGGATTGATCAGTCGCTGGCAACTAGCCAAAACCTGTTACGGTGCGCGTCGAGCATGTCACATTAACGATGACCGAGAAGTTGGGCAGCGCATCTGCGCCAAGTTTTGCCAGAAGCTAGGGCATTCATGCTCAGAAACCTAGGATATGATTCAGAAGGCTTTTGGGAATGAGGCATTAGGCCGCACGCAAGTTAATTAGTGGTTTAGGCGGTTCAAAGAGGGACGGACGTCAGTCGAGTGTGATGAACGTTCAGGGAAGCTCTCCACGAGCAGGAACCAAGTTATGATTGAGACAGTGCGTTCTGCCGTGTTGGATAACCGGAGAATAACAATTAGAGAGCTCTCCGAGGGGTTGGAACTTTCATTGGGTTTGGTACAGTCCATTCTGACAGAAGATTTGGGCATGAAGCGTGTCTCAGCAAAAATTGTCCCAAAACTGCTGACAGTCGAGCAGAAAGAAATTCGCCTTGCAGTTGCCAGAGATTTGCTGCAGTGTGCTGACCAAGACGCATAATTCATGAGGACAATAATTACCGGTGATGAATCTTTGGCCTACGGATACGACCTGGAAATAGAAGCACAGTCATCACAATGGAAGACTCCGAGGTTTCCGAAGCCAAAGAGGCACGGCAGGTTCGGAGCAAGGTGAAAGTGATGTTGACAGTTTTCTTTGACTAGGAAGGCGTCGTTCACCGCGAGTACGCACCAGAAGGTCAAACTGTTAACAAGGAGTACTACGTCGAAGTTCTCCGTCGGCTGCGTGATGCGGTGTGGCGCAAGCGACCTGCGATGTGGAAGCAAGGTGACCGGCAGCTGCACCACGACAACGCCCCTGCCCACTCGTCCCATCTTGACCGGAACTTCTTGGCTAATCATGAAAAAAAGCCCACAAGCGCCGCAGCCCCCCTATTCAACCGACATGGCCCGTGTGACTTTTTTCTATTCCCAAAGGTGAAAATGTTGAAGAGGAAGATGTTTCAAGACACGAAGGAGATGAAAAGAAATGTGACGACGGAGCTGTTGGCTATTCCAAGGAGTCATTTCCATAAGTGCTTCGGACAATGGAAGGACCGCTGGAACAAGTGTGTGGTGTTCGAAGGGGACTACTTTGAAGGGGATTACGACTGCAGCACCATAGGTTACTTTGTTTTTCCCGGTCCTTGGTCGGATACTTTTTGATAAGGCCTCGTGTATATATATATATATATATATATATATGTATATAAACTATGCAGGCAGTTTCCTGCTTAAGTAAGGGTTGCGTTACTGAAACCTCGCACAGCCCGAAGTTTACGTAAATCACAGTAGACTCCAGCCCCTTATTTAACGTACCTCATCGGTTATGTATAAATTTTCTCAGTGTCACTGCACATACTTAAAATGTTATTTCTATGAGTTTTTCGTACGAAACACACAAAGTAAAATAAATTTCTCTTCACAGTATTAATAATACATTATTATTTCTGTTATAAATGGAGTACCAGATAAACAAATTTTCGGTACCTCAGATTTTTACGTAATTCCGAAGTTATGTAAGTCGTGTATTACGTCACCCGGAAACTTCCTGTATATGTACTTGTACAAACGACACATAAGGTGATATTATCACTGACTCGGACAAGAGTTTCTTCGTGATATTTCATAAGATGCTATTCATAAAGCGAGAATATCTTAGCCACATTTAAATCTCCAAAACTGATCACACAATTACGTTTAATTAAATAATCGTACCATCAAAGTACACTGAAAGTATAACCCCATTTTACAACGTAATTTCCTCCACATTTCCGCCGTACAGGAGGTGTGTAACATGCAGAAGATTAATGCAATTCAAGCATCACAATAATAGTCGTGTCTTATGAACATACAGAAAACGATATTTTAAAATGTCGCCAAGAGAAAATATAAGATAAAATGTGTGAAGTTTTTTCATAACTACGTTTCAAACCAAGCAATATTTATACCTGTATTAAAATATTTGCATAATTTCTATTTCGTAATGTTTTTGTCTGTTACCCAATTAGGAACCTTTTTGCCGTGTTCTGTTACAAAGTACGTCCAAATACGATAATCTAGCTGCATCTGGATTATCGTGTATAAGGTTGTGAGAGTCGGAGAGGTGTCGTGTCGTGCCTTTGTTATCGGCATTACTGAGCCTCCATTTTGAACTACCATGCTGCCGTTTTTACATGTGTTCCATTAGTACCTTCTTCATGAGTAACTTCGAATGGATTTGGTGAAAATAACCACTATACCAGTATCATTTTGGACATTGACCATTTTTTGGTTTATTTGAAACATGTGGCTTTTCAGCAGTTTACTCTACTCATATCTTCTAGTGATTAGTTGACATATTTCCCACTGTCTTTCTTTATGTGACTATACCGCCTAGGATAAAAACCATACTCCGCATTTGTGTCCAGTATTGCAGTGACTAGGACGCTAGTGGTACCTCACAAATTTTACATAGTAAGGGACGTAAAGGGCGGTCTACTGCAATTTTAGATCAGTTCCACATTAATTCTTTTTCCGTTAATCGAATTAACGAAAAGACACTTTCCCCTGTCATGAAAGCTTTTAAACATTTAGTTGAACTTCCGTACAGTACAGGAATCTTCTTCTTTAAAACATAGGAAAAGTTTTAACTAACAGCCAGTGTAAAGTTTCGAGTTAGTGTCACATCCCACATTATTAGAGAAAAATCCATAAACTTCAAGATGAATCAGACAGACAGACAGACAGACAGAATGACAACTACAAACTGCAACAGAAGCACCATTACCGATTTGAGTAGGAAGATCGCTGATCTAGCTGATGTCGACAGACAGGCTAAATCTGCTAATTGGGTTTTGGGTGTGTGCATTGTTATTCTGCGCATAAATTGTTGTAAGTGGATAAAATTAAAGCAGATGACTTATCAGCATAATCAGTATATTTCTTTTGATGTAGGCTGATATTGGGGACGTAGAATGAGAGTTAAACAAAAATAATTTTGACTTACATCGGTCTAATATAAGTCTTTTACATAAAGAAGGAATCTAAATTCGAAGATTTTCTTGGAAACTGGAAGTCTTCCGAAAAGTACTGAACATAACATAATGAGATTTTAATCGGTAACGTTGTTCGCTATGATAAGTATTTGACAAGTTACAACAAGGAATATTTTTCGCCCAATACAAGGTGTGATTCGCTTAGAAACAGGATGTTTTTATTTGAATAATTTTTTCTTTCTTGTTTTATCCAGGAAAATGTATAAAGTCAGGTCAGAGACAGAATGAGAAATTCTCCCACCCCGACTGCCTAGCAGTCACCACGGTTCTGCGTGTCTTCTTCTACTCCAGTCAATTGTCGCTTGTATTATTCTGTTTGGTCTGTAAGTTCTCTTTCTCTGTCTTACTTATCGGTTTATTATTTGTACACCTGTCACGAATTTCCAGTTACAAATAATGATATTTTATTTCATTAAAATAATTTAATTAAGATATTTACTACAAAACCGGTTATAATGTATTATAACAAATGAGAGGACTTAATATAATGTATTTGTGTAGGGATATCGTAATTGTGAGGGTATATTATATTGTGTATGTATATTTTATTTGTGTGGGAATATTACGTTGTCTACGTACATTGTAATTGTATGGGTATATTGTATTTGTGTACGTACATTGTAATTGTATGAGTATATTGTATTTGTGTACGTACAATGTATTTTTATGGGTATGTTGTATTTGTGTACGTACATAGTATTTGTATGGGTATGTTGTATTTGTGTACGTATATTGTGTTTTTTGTGGGTATATTGTAATCGTGTAGGTATATTTTATTTGTATGGGTAGATTGTTTTTGTGTAGGTATATTGTATTTGGGTGGGTATATTGTATTTGGGTAGGTATATTGTATTTTATGGGTATATCGTATTTGTGTAAGTATTTTGTAATGTGTGTATATGGTATTTGTGAAGGTGTATTGTACTTGTTATAATTGTTATATGTTATAATTGTGTGGGTGTATTGTATTTGTGTGGGTATATTTTATTTGTGTGGATATATTGTATTTTTATAGGTATATTGTGTTGGTGTGGGTATATTGTATTTGTGTGGGTGTATTGTAACTGAGTGGGTATATTGTACTTATGTAGGTATATTTGTATTTGTGTAGGTACATTGTATTGTGTGGGTGAACTGATAATACGTGTACTGTAATTTGTGCTGTTCCGTTTATGTATGTATTACTGTATTGTGGTGTCTGTACTAGTGTAAGACTACTGCCATCGGGTGAAAACCCAATTGCAGTAAGAAATAATAATAATAATAATTAATAAGAATGTTTAAATGGCTTTGTTCTCCTAAAATATGGAGGTGAGCGTAGCATGTTGACTGAAGAGTCTTGTGCACAATAATCAGGGATGGGAAACAGGCAGCCGACTTCAACCCTCACCACCATGTCTATCGTTTCCGTGACCCGAGTGTGGTTATTTAGATAGTGTAGTAAGTATTGATTTTGATGTTTAAGGATATCTTATTACAATGATGCCGTATGTTAATGTGATTCAGCATGTTTATAGAAGTGTTACTGGTATGAAGTTTAGGATACGTTCATAATTTACAAAGGGATTTAACTTAGAATTTGGAGAAGCCAATGGACATGGCCAATTTATATATCATTTTGTGGTCATTTTATTACTTTTAAAGGAAGGATTTCAAGGGCAAATAATGGTAACTTTCACTGAGATTTAATGCAATTATTTTTATTACCTAGCAAAGCCGATATGAACACCGAACGAGTGTGAGAGCACTGAAAGGAAGGGATCTGAAAGCATAATATCAGCTGTGCTTTTGAAAAGAACTGTGTCCTGTGTCTCACCGTTTTTGCAAAATTAGAACCACTCAGAGAAACGTTCCACGCGGCGCCTTGCCACACGTTGGGGAGGACAACTTGCATCGAAAGTACAGTTTTCAGTAAAACTTACTATCAAGGAACTAAGTCCTTTCTAGAGGCTGCTATCAATTCGGTGACCTACCTTACATGGAATCCAAAGGTTCATTGCCCTGCCCACAACAGCCTCTCACCAGTTTCTGCCCCAAGCAATGTGATTCCACTCTCACGACACTGTGTATTATTTCTTTAGGGTCCGTTTTACAACTACTGTCTCCCTTATGCCTTTTCCTCTCAGGTGCTTTTCTGACGTGAAATGTGTTAGCGCTTCTTATCGGTTTCGTGCATGATACATACGCCACGAATCTTTCTTTTTTCATCACCCAAACAATATTAAGTAAAGGGTGTTTTATTAAATCTGTAAAAGAAACTGGCTTCAATGTGCAACATATATCCATGACGTTATACGTGAGACCGACTAATAAAGATACAGGGGAAGCTAACCTGGGTAAATGGCAGAGGACAAGTATGATTTTGTGAGACAGCAAATGAACATGATGTATACGGTGGATAACAAGCTGCATCTTACTCACGTTATGTATTGTAAAGAACTGTTCCCCTTGCAGATAATTGTGCAGAGAACAAATATGCCCGTAGAAAAATTCACTAAGTATTTATTAAAGTTGGTGCCTCTATATGAAGGGATCACTTTGAATTTTGTCCACTTGCTTCTATTTGAAACCCAAAGTGTTTTACAGATTTAATATTGTCACATTCCTATTTTTATTTGTTTCACTTCATGTCAGCTTTCTTAATGTTCTTCTATTCAGTTCTCTAGTGAACTAAGTGGAACATCACTGGGGTTTATGGTCTGCCATTTTTGTCCTTTGTAAAGTTCTTGTTAGAAGAATTGATTAAAGTTTGTAGTAGCAGGCGCTCGAGGCCGCAACGTGCCATTGTCGTCGCTGATGTATGCTTCTGTTTAGACATGCACAGGATGTTATGGTAATAACGGAAAGCAGCCCAAGGCCCTTAATCCAACTTGGAATTGCATAGCGAAAGGGAAATTTTAAACTTCACGTGAAACAGAATGAAGTTTATGCAGCATGTACTATGACTTGCACCTAGCTCTATCAGCGTCATAAGTGCTTGATGTCTGGGGAGAAAAAGATAATGCAAGGGTGAAGGCTGTGCAGTCTTTTAGCTAGACGTTCAATTGCAGAGTAGGCTACTTTTCCGAATTACAGGCCCATCACGAGCGAGTATTGTTTAAGAATGACAGAGGGTCAAGTTCAGTGTAAACCCAAGACTTCAGATACGTGTATCCATAAATTATGCCTTAGATTGCAACATTTGTACACGTAAATACTCTTTAAAGCTAAACGATAGTTGTGTGTAACAATAATATGATCACATACAAACTCGTGCACAAAAATAACATAATAAAATAAACTTTAAAGAAGGCTTTAATCACATCCCAACATGTTTCGGCGCGTCAACAGCACCAGCTTCAGGGGAAGATGGCAATAAAATACACAGTTCAAGCTAAATAGTATCACAACGTTTTTGGACGCCTTGTGGTAGGATCGTGTGTTTTCCCCCCGGTGTCTTGAAAGTTGTTTTAGATAAAAAGATAAAGGAATCCCATTACAGGCCTGGAGAGGCCCTGAGGGTTCCAGGAGGTTGAGGGTCCCAGATTTCAACACCGTCGGTACATGAAGGTGGTAAGGTTGTCAGCCCTACGCACCGGCCATCTTTACCCCCAGAAAAATATTGCTGGTACTCATTTCTGTCAGAAGCTGAGTCGACCCAAGGGCCATAGTGCTGCCGGAAGGGTTTTAAATAAAAGCACCGTAAAATATTCAGTTCCAGGTCTTAAAATTATTAAGATCACTCACTGTCACCGCACAGTGAAATATTCAATGCCAATTGTTAAAATTGTTGCAGAGGTTATTTTATTATGTTATCTTTCTGAGTTGAATGCAAGTGGATAGTGTATCGACAGTCGGATTATCCACATGATCATCACTTAACTGAAGCCGCCCAGTGTGTATATATATGCATATATATATATATATATTTTATATAATATCTCTGTACGCTCAACATGCAAGGGTACCTTCATCTTTTGTAGCATTTATGTTGTATCATCGAATGTACAATATATTTGTGTACATAGGTGAGCATGTGAGTTACATTAACTTTAGAAATTATTATTATATCCAATGTCTTGCATATTTTTTTACATTTTAGTGGGTATTCCAAACGTAACTTGTAAATTACATCTCGTTCAGTCATGTTCTGTTTTTCCGGCTTCCGTGTTTCTGTGAGTGAAACGCACGTAGACTAATATAATCAATATTATTATTCATGCCGTAAATTATTTGATAAAATCTATTATTATATTATAACCAACGACATGCACTATGTCAGTGTGTAATTTTATAATTGAAACGTCTCCAACATATTTCAGTGTTTCACATATCATCATCAGAGAGACAATACGTCAATTTATAACGATAAAATATGAAGAAAAATAAAATTTCTGAAATTATACTAGTACACTGTAGTAAGTCTTGGTGTAGTACTAGTACTAGTATACTAGTATAATTTTAGAAATTTTATTTTACCTCATGTTTTATATTTATTGATTGATGTATTGTCTCCCTGATAGTGATCTATGAAAGATCGAAACATGTTGCAATTTAATGTTTTAAAATAAAATTACACGTTGATATTGTGCATTTAGTTGTTTATAATATAAAAATAGTAACACACGCAAACACAGCATGACGCTGCCTTATACGAAATATATGCAGTTTTAATGCTATTGGCATAAACAATAATGTGGAACATTCTTTCGTTGGTATTGCTGATATCATTTCACAAATTATAGTAGGGTGACCCTCAGGAAAAGTAAAGCTACTGATGTGTAATTTTTAGGCATATAGCCCAGATGTTAATCAAACCCCTGTCCGGTTCAATTAGAGATATGAGTACCAAATGTAAAGATACGTTTCTCTGAAAGAAGTATGTAATAAATCCTTGGAAAATGGAAGCCCATGAAAAGAAGGAAGGGAAAATAATGTGCTTCCAGCAAGTGAAATGCGATACCTCCTTTTGAGACACTCGTAAAATAAAGGGCTTCTGAAAACCGCACAGGCGAAAAGAAACGCAGGCATAGAAGAAATTCAAGCATTGCATCATGTCATATATTTCCGTTTCCTGTTTCTAAATTTACTCTGTGGAAAATCTATGTCATCAATATTTTGTTATTTCTTCCAAGAAAAACGACTAAATAAATGTAATCTCGTTACATTTTACTTTTTAACGAGAGAACAAACGATGATGCAAAAACTTGTCACACAGTTATCGCTTGTTTTTAGAAATATTAACAGTATTTTAAAAGTTTTCTGAGCTAAAGAACAATACTAAAATTGTAGGATGAATAACACTTTGGTCTGCATAGATCCAATAAAAGCACAATTTTCATGACGTTAAAATTAAACTTTAAATATTTTTAAAATCATAACTTCATGTAAAACTAAATTGGGTGGCGTATGAATATTTATTACTGGGAGTAAAAGGGTTGATTATAAAAGCCCATGTATTTTTATTTACCTACATACGTGTTAACATAACGTTAAAAACCCTTTCTGACTTCACTCCAGTAGTTGAGATAGCCTTTTTTTTAATGATTTCTAATGAATACAGGCTCTTCACTTCTCACATATGTGCTTCAGCATTCCCTTCCTTAAATGACTCGTATTTCTTTAAAAAGACATGTAATATTTCCTTTATACTTTCACGTCCGGTCACGGTACACAAAAAATGCTTAAGTCGCCATTTTGAATGATTACACTAAGCAGTTTGCGTAACGTGAAATGATGTATTTCCGTCTACGACGAGAGGTACGTGCCACGAGAGTCGGTAACCCTATCTCACATAGAAAGCAGCTGTTCCTTTGTGATAAGATTTGTAGGAAAATAGTCAGGCAACTAGAACTGAAATAAATGTGCTGATATTTCTAACCGTAAAGTTCTATTGAAATCCCCGAGAGTCTGATTCGAAAAAGTTGCACCATGACCATTCACTGACTTACATGGCCTTGTCCACAAGTAAATTTTTGACGAAATAATATCTTATCCACCCCATCAAACTTTTTTCTCGGATTCAGATCGTAGCACATATTCTGTGATTCACGCACCGGAAACTATGGAGATAACAAATAAATTGTACCTTCTTTTATACTGGTCATCCCGGGCGTGATTATTATTGAAGTACAGTACTTTTCCAACTAACGCACTGTTTTTAATTTCTATACATTGACACACTTATAACATTTTCACATCTTAGTCCTGCAGGATCGAAACATGTTGGACTAAGATGTGAAAATATTATAAGTGTGTTAGTGTATAAACATTAAAAACAGTGCATTAGTTGGAAAAGTATTGTATTTGAAGTTGAACCTCGTTTTCTAGTAAATACTTATAGAATTTCGAACAAACACTTTTTCTCCATTTTTGAGTTTAAATCAAACCAACAAATGAACAAGCTTATTGGTAAGTATAATATATTATATCACCCCTACATATGTTTCGGCAACTAGCTTGCCATCATCAGGGGGTGTACATCAAAGGGTCAAAAGTATTATTTACATCCAGGTGTTGTATGGCTTCACATTGAAAATTTTTAATGCAATGACATACAGCACTTGAATGTAAATAATACTTGTGACTCTTCGCTGTGCGCCCCCTGATGATGGTAACGTAAATACCGAAACATATGTAGGGGTGATATAATATACTTACCAATAAGTCTGTGCGTTTGTTGGTTTGATTTAAACTCATAATTGTATGCATGGTACACAAAATATAAAATTTGCGTTACCTCCATATTCAGAGTCTTGCACCCTGAAGATAGACGAAGAAGGTTTATTTAAAGCGCCGGTAGTTGTGCAGCAGACTAAACGGCATTACACTCTAAAAGAAAGTAATGTTCATATCTGAGAAAGATTAACAGAAGCGCTTCAAAAAGCGCAGTACCTCAAGGGTCGTAGTGACCAAGGAAGAAGAGAAAGTATGTTTGTCTAATCCTAGCTGATAGCTGTGTGAACCACTTGCATGAACACATAAAATCTATATTTGCGAGCGCGCGCGCACACACACACACAAGCGTGCATACACTTGTTTTCTTTTTTCTTGTTATTCTCACAATAAGTAGCAATTATTTCCCTCAACGGCATCAGTCGATCGACCTTTATGAGTGTAACGGATACAGACTGCTTCACGCTGATAAAGAAACTGCATTTTTTCTTCAGCTACATTAAACTATCCCCCAGCAGAGAAACTTTACATAGTAGCTTTCTATCTACTCAATAAATTGTTGAATGCAACATACCCAATTACGTAGGTCTTCAGGCGTACGGAGATCTGATGGTCAAAAATAAAAGCGCTGGCCTGCTTTCCGAGATAGGTGGGCTCTAGTGTCAAATTTTCCGCGCTCCTTTCTTATCCTGCTGTTATTATGAAACCAACGCTTCTGACGCGTAAAAGACCATGCCTCGAGGGTATTTCGGTCTTCAGATTAATCTGGCCATAAAAAAACCATCAGTCCATCGTGTGAGCGAATACCACATAGGCCTAAGAGCTATGAACTCAGAAGTGGATTTTATCATTCTTGTTAGGCAGTACAAGACCAGGAAAGCTAAAGAAAAGACCATAACTTGAGGCATTCTAAAAAAAAATACATTGGTTCCCTTATATGTGATGTGACTGTAATGTTTGGAAATTTTCATGTCTAATCAAAGTGAAATTATTTCCAAGGTGCTTATGGCAATGAATGGGACACGCAGTGGCGCAGTTGGCTGAGACACTACGCTACAAGCCGGAAGGTCGCGGTTTCGATTCCCGATTGATTCATTGGAATTTTTCATTGATTTAACCCTTCCGGCCGCACTATGGCCCTGGGATCGACTCAGCCTGTAACAGAAATGAGCAGCAGGACAAGTTCTTGGTGGGTAAAGGCGGCTGGTGCGTAGGGCTGACAACCTTACCAGTTCATGTGCCCATTATCTGGAAATCTGACAGGCTCAACTTCTTGGGACCCTAGCGGCCTGTATAAGGATATCTTTACCTTTACCTATGACTTTTTTAAATATTAGACATACCCGTTGGCACGTACTTGCAAGAGTATATTTTACACTTACTAACAGTACAGTCAAAACCAACACGTACACTTTCTATACGTAATTAGGCTACCGGTTGCAGTTTCGAGAAGCCATCATCAGGCCTATGACAGAAAACTATGAAACTTAAACACTATGAAACACTTTTGGAAGGCGAAAATAAGGGACTTTTTCCTCTTCCAAACAAGTATGGAGTTTTTTTCACTTTGTTCTCACCGTGCATTCTTTTGTATCACAAGTAAAATCACCAACAAAATGCACTGTATTTTTTACACTTATTCTGTCGTATCCCGACATGGCGTCATGCTACGTCGAAACATGTCGGGATAAGACAGAATAAGTGTAAAAAATACAGTGCACTTTGTTGGTGATTTTACTTGTGAAGTATGGAGTTTGTTTTTCATAGTTTTCTGTCATAGGCCTGTTGATGACTTCTGGAAAATGAAACCGGTAGCCTAATTACGTATAGTAAGTGTAAGTGTTGGTTGTAACTGTACTGTTAATAAGTGTAAAATATGCTTTTCCTATGGCAATGAATAATTAATTGTAATTTATTTTGGACATTTTTTCTAAGTAAAGTGTATTTAATACTCTTGTTGTTTCGGGTGTTGACTACTCCAAGGCGGCTGGTTGTATTTATACATGTGTATTTAATACGGGATTTCACATTTTATTCTTCTTTATGAAGCACAAAAAGAGCACATTATGTTGAGACGAAGCCCGCCCGCCCGCCCGTCCGTCCGTCCGTCCGTCCGTCCGTCCGTGCATCTGTGACCTAACATCAGCAACTAAAACCTCTGTCTTATATTCATGAAGTCCGAGAATTTCATGAAAATCGGCTCATTAATAGTCATACCTCACTCAAGGGCTTACATTAATTTCCACCCATACTTCCCATATTTCTTGAACTATTTTGGTGAAGTTATTTATAAAAGGGCTACGTAATGCTGTTGAATGATGGTTGACAAAAACATACATGTTTTAAGGGCATAAATAAAATTTTTTCATATTTTCTATATTTGGGAACTTGGTACAGGATACGCCTGCGAAATTTGTTGAATGATTGTGAGTTTTATGAAAACTGGTGCAATGAAAGCCATACTTTACTTAGGAGCTTAAATGAATTTCTGTCCGTACTTCCCACATTTATTGTGCGATTTGGATGAAATACGGTATAAGAATTTGGCACGTAATGCTGTTGAACATTTGTGAGTTTCTTGAAAACCGGCGCAGAGAAGGCCGTACTTTGCTTGTGGACGTAAATGAAATTAAATTTGCATGTGTGTCGTAAAAACTGTAGGACTTATGAAAATGCCAAAACATTTGGTAAAGCCTGTGAAATACATTTGGAAATATGTTTAAAGAGGAAGGTTAATTGAAAACCGACCCCCCTCGCCCGGCAGGTATGGACCCTATATTTCTTTATAGGCCTGTAATGTACGTATACGTGTATAATATGAAGCTTGTCGCATATTAGATTAGGTGTTCAAAATGAGGTCCTCAAACTCTCAGATGTTCTTGATAACTTGTGAACATATGATTAAATACTGTTTGAAGTTCTTGTCTAGAAATTTCGAACACTGGACGCCTGATGAAATGACCGTTCATGAGTGACATATCGCAAATCTTATCTTACGAGTTTGGTTACACTGTGTCATCTTACTTGCAGTGTCCAGTTTAATCTGCTGTGGGACAGACGTATGAAGCACAGTGTCAAGTAAATCCCTTTTTTCTTTCTTGATTATGCGTTAGAGTTCAATGCAGAAGATTTTTACTGCGGAAACCCCTATAAGGAAGACATTGCATGAAAACTGTGGTAGGCTGTTTAAAATAGATTTTCCCAGTGTTTCAGTTCCTTCAAAATCGAACATGTCTGAGAATTGAAGTAAGTCATTTCCAGCACTTTCTGTAACATTCGGTAAGTAATATATGAGGAAGTTTAAGGCCATTAATTTTGCACTGTCTTTGGCTTCGGTTTCGAACTTAATTCCCTGTGTCAGTGGATGCAGATACAAAACACCTTGATGTGTTACTGAACTTTGTCCAGTGCGAGTAACACTGTGATGCAGCCTTAACTAATGTTTCCGTTTTATCTTTAGATTGGGCCCGCGAGTATGCTTCTGTTTTTAACCACGAGCATAAAGAGAAAAACATTGCTTTGTACGAGCCCTGAAGTAGATGAGTGTTTGTGCTGTAGGTACCATTACGATTGAATGATAATGTTCACACACACACATACACACACAGGCACACACACGCACGCACGCACACACAAACGCGAACCAAGAAGCCAATGTAAACTGAAAATAAGGTTCATCAGTACGTAAGTAAAAAACCACATCTCGGGTCGCTTCTCATTACGTTGCTCGGGTGGAATAAACATGCTCGGTTGTGAAGGCTCGGACGATGAGTTACAAGGGATTGAATGTAACTTCACAGTTTTTAACTGCTGTGGCCGTAGAGTAACCATGTTGTTAGCTTTTTTTCAGAGCAAACTTTAGTATGAGTGCCTGGCTGCAGAACTTTTCCTCCTCACCTTCTGCGAAATTCAGAGGTATTTAAAACCCAAATGGAATTTTCAGGTTATTAGAATTCCTACAAAGTTTAAAAATTCCTTCCCACTGGTTCGTGGTCCTTAGTTTAAGAATCTGTTTCAAAATTAAGAAACAATTTCTGCAAAGTATGCCATCGTAATAAGAAAGTTACGTGTTTCATCGTGAGGAAAACTATGCAAGTCATAAATTTTTTTCCTTTTTTCCATTTAGTTAGAGCTCATTGTTTACAGTTGTTATGAGCGCATTGTCGCACTTTATCTCTTTTAATCTGTAAGTGCTCTCTAAGTATGAAGCCTCTTGCGACGATTCGTTGTGGCGACAAGTCAAGGGATATTTAGACATTTAACCATAGTTCCAGGTTTGCAGAAACCTAAGGTTTCTTACCTGTTATACGTGCAATTATGATTGTTTTCACTATAGGCATAAAACAACCGTCTTTAATTGTTCCATTTCTGTCTAAGGACGACACTTATAATGGCGCTACATATATTTGGGAAGTTTCATGGCCCTTTTACTCCTTGAAGTTTCCAATCCAGTCTTCGGGGAGAAACTGGAAACTAGGATATTTTAACAAATTTAAAGGAAAGATTTCAAAAAGGCAAATATTAATTGGTTTTTAAAATTCCGCTGTTACTTTTAGTTATCGGTTGTACCCTTCTGGTTTTCTCCAAGGAACGATCTTTACAGTATTATCACCTCTTTTTTCAGGCCTGCGACCCGTACGTAATATTTTCTGTAAGAAAAGGTGGGCACTGTACCTATAACGGAACATTAACTCTTTAAAGACGAAACGTATCTGTTTTATATAAGGACTCAGTGCGTACCGCACTGTAAACACTCTCTACTTCGGTTATAAAAACCAGTCTCTTAATGTGTTACAAGGCAAAAGTTGCTCTTTGTTCTGAGATCCGTAGAAAACACATAAACACAATGTGGGCACCACATAGAATTTTGTAATGTTAAACCTGGTCCTTAGTAGTATGTGAAGTTACCGCTAGGCTTTAAAAGGTTAAGGAGGGTTCGCGTAAACGCTGTTGCCATGGAAAAGCAATAATTATTCCTTATTATGAGTGTGTGTCCGTAGCCTTATTTACCCAGCGTTCAAAGCGCATGCGGCATATAATATTTTCATCTGTGTCCTGTTTGGCTACACCATGTTTTTCAACATTATCTCATATACGGCACGATTTTCTAGAAAGAGTTGCTGAAAACAAAATGTGTGTTTTAATTTTCTCTAGAAATTTTGCCTGAAACATTTCTAATTTAAAAAGAATTCAGCAAGATATTCTCGTAAATGTACATAGTTCTTCATGTCAAGTACTCTTTATTCTTGTCAGAATTTAATTATACGTGATTTTTTCCACAGATTTTCGGAAAATAGGGTAAGGGAACTAGTTTTGGATATGCCTATTGTTAAACTCTGAATACACTAATCGTGTTGAACGGAAGCGCTAAGTTTTATCGTGGAAAGATACTTCAGTCTGTGCCCTTCATTGTGTGATCACTTATTCTAAGATTCTCGCGGATTCAGTCTGCTCTCTTTCTGGAAAAGTAAAATATAGCATCTGATCCACAATTAGACCCCGGGTACCAGTTGTGGATCAGTGGACAAAAAACATTTTCCTCTTGTGTACAAGCAGTACAGAACCTTAGAGCAGTGAAAATATGTGGCGCTCGAGTTTGTAGGACCAAATGAAGAAAATAAGTGACATGATCCACATATAGTGACGGGGACTAATTGCGGATTAGATCCTTTCGGAAAAAATTTTATGATATATTTACTGAAAAACCGAGAGAAGATGAAGGCTTACAAGTTACACGTATCCAAGAACCTCTCAAAAGACACTGGGTTCCAAAAATCACCATGACTTCCAGCAACTAACAGTGGGTTAGAATGTCACTTTATATTTCATACAGATGTACTGCTTTGGCCGAACTGTGTTCGACATGTTCTGGCATGTTTGATGATACCACAATCTGCAGTTGTGGCACTGTATCCAACTTTCCCCTTGACAGTCATCTTGATGTCTTCTTCTGTATAATTTATAGCCATCTAAAATTGGGACATTAATGAATAATAACTCAGAAAAAATGTTTAATATACCTGTCAGTGAAGTTTTGAAATGACAAGTAAATCTTGAAATAAGATATTTTACCCTACATTTGACATTTCTACGTAGAATAACTACGTCAATTTCCAAACTCAGTATTTTATAGTCATCAAATAATGTGTGCCATTTTTATTACCTGTCTACAAAGAAGTGGTTTAAAAACAGATAATGTGGCAAAATAAACCATAAACAACGAGACAGAATACCTTCTAACATTTAATGGCATTTGCCTGTGCTGTAAAACACTCATTAATAATAGATCATGGAAGTTGAACTCGAAACTCAAATTGGAATCCCTGCGTATCCATACCGCCCTGCCTGCTAAATAATGGCGGATCATGACCATGAACAAGCCACCGGCGCGCATGCCTGAATGCTTCCTGTGAACAGTAATTTTTTTTCTTGACACTTCACGTTTTTGTCCTCCTCCTGAACGAATCTTAACGCTCTAAGATCGTTCAATCAATACTTACAGATTTTACAAGTTACATACCTCAATTTTCCGTTGAGATTTTGAGAACAGTTTGTAAAACACACTGCCACATCTAACACATTGGACCCCCTCGACAGTCACTGCTGCCAGACGAAGCCATAATAAGTAAGGAATGGCACTATAACTGACATCTGGTGTTAAATTGGAAGATCAACTGTGCGGACACTTTGATCCGCAACTAGTGCCCAATCCACCCTACTCAAACATCAAATTTCATGAAAGTCTCTCCCATGGAAGCCAAGTTGTTCGATACGGACAGACGGGCAGACAAGATGAAGCGAACAGGCGCTCTTCGTAATTTTGTGAAGACGATTAAAAACAATTACGACACAAAGTTTGAGTGGTCAGAATTCTCTATTTGTGTTTTTGAGGTCTTGGCTTTGATTTCTTCCTTGTGACTGAGGGTTTTCATCTTTTAATTCTAAAAAAGACAAGGTTCCATAAAATTAGGACATGTTGCATTCCTTCCAGTACACAGTTTCTTTGGAGGTTTTTATGAAATTTCCACAACTTTTACAAAATGATATTATTTCAATTTAATTTTACTACACGTGTGCTTGAAATTTTCACTCAGTAGGTGAAATAAAATTGAATTTATATAGGTCTACATTAAGGCAAATGGCTGGCATGATACTACAATTAAAACGAAGTTATAGGAAATTTAAAGATGGAAGACACATGACATTTTGACGTACGGTAAATAGCGGGTTTACGTGCATATAAAATAAATCCACCATTAAAGGTTGAAGGCGCAACCCCAGTTGAGAAAGGTTTCTCCTAACCTTATTCTTGAATACGGGAAATTATTGCACAGCTGTTAAAATGTCACAGACAGACGAGGTTGCGTTAAATTGAAACTCAAGCTTTATTAGAAAGTAATACAATACTGGTTTCCTTAAAGACACGTTTCAAACTACTGGTTATCATACTTCCAACTGTTGCATTAGTAATGTGTCTGAGATCCTAGGAGAAAAAGACGAGAAGAAAGAGGGAAAGAAAGGAAAGAAAAGTAAAGTAAAACTAGAGAAAATGTGAAGGAGAAAACATAAGGATGTCAAGAACAGAGGAAATTTGCAATAAGATACTGTGACATTTTACCTTCTTCAGGGCTTGCAACTGAAGAGGTGTCCTTAAGTTTCTGACAGTCCATGCTCTTGGTCATCGGCTCATCTCTCTAGAATCGTCAGGTGGCGTAAAATGTGAAGGTGGAGTGTCGGTCAAAGCAAAGAGAAAGAGAAGTAAGTTAGTCATGCTCGTACTACAGAACGAGACTTAATGCTGAACTCCTGTCCGGGTAGAAGTCTATGATTTTAGTTTGATTGCTTATTGTAAACACAATATTGTAAACACGCCTGAGCTTTCTGCCCGAGGACAAAGGTGGTTGGGAAAGTGTTGACAGGACTACACGAGTCGCAGATCAGTATTTTGTAACTCTAAATGAGATATGATTAAGATGCCTAGCTCTCAAATTTGCAATGTTTGACAAGCAACAAAACGCTCTCCAGTCAGATTCGACATTAAATACGAAATCGCCTAGTTACATAACGCAAATAATGTGCAATAAGTAGCCAAATAAGTTTTAAACGTCGTTTCACATCATTCAAATGTATGAAACACTTCTGTTCAAGTAACTTAAGTTTATTTCCAAAACATGTCTTCACTAGTACAAAAATAAAATTATTTCTGTACTCAGACATTAGAAGAGATTTTGTTCATTGGCGTGGAACATACACACCTCTTTGGAAATTCATGATTTAAACTTCGGCCAGAAAAAAGATTGTATGTGCTGAAGTCTACTGTAGTATTTCCTCTTCACTTAGTAAAAGTCTATAAAATGGAATACAAGAGATTGTCTGCCTATTTTTCCAACCCATCTCCCATACCTATCCTACCCTCAGTAATTCGGTGTTATTTGATCACTACTTGATCACTGTAGCAGGTAGAGACATTCCCTGGCCTTGTGCAGAAAAATCTTCCACACCTGTTACTTAATGTAAAGTGTAAGGTACCCTTAACAAATAATGGCTAATACCGGACTGCTTTCGAAATTAATGAAGAGAAGATAGAAGGCAAGAAACCTTATACGTACTTATCTGTAAATAAAATGTGCCTAGTCGCATTATGATTCTGTTCTAACACAGGTATACACGCAAGTTTGGCATCGGTTAATTATATTCTCGCAACTCAGAAGTGTGGAAAGCACATTATGACTGCGTTTCTTACGCCACTAAATACGTTTTTACCAACGTAAATGCAGTCACATTAACTGAAAATTTTGAAGTTATTCAGTTGTTATTGTACATCATAATATGCAAGTATAAAAATCATAATAAAATAAATACGTATATATTATTTACATAAGTTTCGATATGGTTCTTCTAGTTTCAGGGTTTATTTAAGGCTTATCTTTTATTGTTCAGACGCTACTGAATCATGTCGGGTCCTATGTAAATTGATTTTGTTACAGTTTCTAATAACGTATTCTATTACACTGTTTCTTTGACTGTATGTTAGTAATTACTGAAGTGGAATGCAACTAAACGACTCTGTACTTCGAAGGTAGTGTCTGCGCTTAAAGAGACGCGTTTTCAATGACAGTAAGACCGCGAATCACGAATTCCACAGGAGTGTCAGTGTTCTGTTTTATGATTATACGATAGTTTGTATAACTTAGACGGTAAATGCTTTATGTACATGAGGTAAGAATTGTAACAGATTTTGCTCTTGGGGCCGTCTGTGTATGATTACTTGTTTAAGTAGCTGAAAATACTTGTTGGTGAAGCAACACAGTTAAATAGAAAGGGGTTATGACAGTGTGAAATATATCGAGAGGAATGTATTGGTAGGAATTGCAATGAAGGAAAGCGATTTGAGATGCATACTAAGCAGAGGCAGAGAAACCCAAAATAAACGGGTCCTGATACAGAGTAAAGAAAATAAATACAGAGCGGGAAACTGGAGACTAGGACGAAGAAGAGGGATATAAATGAAGACTTCTGTCTTATGAGATTGACGTTGTGTATAGTCGTATTCAGATACAAATGTTTCGCGGGAACTTACGGCCTCAGCCTTAAAGACAGGCACAGTATAATGGAACTGTAGATGGTTATGATAAGAATGGTGTTTGTGCTGAGTTCAAGGTCAGTAGATCGGATAGTGTTGAGAAACACAATGGAGGATTGTGTTTAGTGAACAGTGACGAAGATATATTAATAATATTTTTAGTAACAGGAAATACATCGCACTAGTGAACGGCCTACAGCAGTTGTTCGTAAAACGGAAAACTGTTGCTAATAAATTGCTCTCAATTCGTGAACACCAAACCGACGTACGCCAAATATGATCGCGCCGTGAATATGACTGCAGCCTTACCTTTATTGAATTTCTGATTGCTACGTGTTTAATTTGTTCTTGATATATTGAAAAAAGATTTCAATATTTCAGATTGTGAGGAGCGTCTAATAATTGAATTACTTCTGTTAATACTGCAAAACTTGCTTGTGGGCACTGAAGAAGAACACTGAATACCTCAATCAGGATATTCGGGCTGAGGTCCTGTGTTTTTATCCGGGGTCTACCGACTGCCGAATGATAGGATGGGAGGACATTGACCGGTTTCGTCTGACTCAGGATGCGGAAAAGTGGCGGGCTTTGGTGAACACGGTAATGAACCTTCAGGTTCTGTTAAATGAAGGAAAATTTTTGGCTAGCGGGAGAACTGTTAATGTCTCAAGAAGGGCTGCACTTCTCCAAGGATTCAGTCCATTGAGTACACAGCTCGAGTGCTAACCGCTCCACTGTATTTGCGACTCGCAGTCTGTGTGTGTGTGGGGGCCCCCCGGGGGGGGGAGGGATGAGATCTGTAGAACCAAAGACAGAAGCAAACATGTTAAGAGGTGTACATACGACGTAACACTCATACGTGTTTGAATCTAAGACTCTCGGGTTCTTCTTGGACTGTCATGCAATTATATCCATTGGAGACACTTCTTTTTTACTTGCAACTATAGATGTTACAAATTATTATTATTATCATCATAATCTCCTTTATGCAGGGTATTCACACTTATACACCTGAAACAAACTATGTTTCTAGGGTATACAGTGTCGCAACCATTCTGCGCATACTGTTAATGGTGCATATAACGCTGTCTTCAATATTAAACCCTTTTGTGCCTCTACATTAGCACGTTCCGAAGTATGTGTGCTGTACCCAATATAGCTCTCTTCTGTAGTGTGATATCGTGCTTTCCTGGTATTACTATTATTATTATTAGTATTATTATTATAGTCTGTTCTATTTTTGACACCCTATTATTTACATCTACTTTGAATTGTCTGTGTTAAATTTATTATACTTACATGACTTCAACGTTGCACTGTGTAGAAATATTTTGCTATTGCTAATTTACAACCAAAGTTTAATATACAAATTGAAGGAATATTTAAAATCTAGCCACGTTATTTATTTCCGTGGCGCAATAGCCCCTAGTGGGCCAGGGTCTCATTATCGAGGCTTCACCATCATACTCATTTCGACACACCACATTCGGTAGGACTCCTCTGGACGAGTGGTCAGCCCGACGCAGAGACCTCTGCCTGCCAACACGCAACACTCACAAGAGACAAACATCCGTGGCCTCGGCGGGTTTCCAACCCACAATCCTGGCAAGCGAGCGGCAGTAGATCTACGTCTTAGATCGTGCGGCCACTGGGATCGGCAATCTAGCTACACACGCAATTTAATATTCGTGGGTGTGGTCAGTAAACACTGAGTATTGTGACGGCTCTTTTGCATTTTCGTCAACTACGCACAACGTAATTCGGATGAACAAAAAATTATTAATAGCACAGCAAAGCGACGTGAAACACGAAGTTTATGATAAGTGTAAAATAAGAAGTCTTAAATATCGTGCCTGTGTTTACATTCTTTTCCCTTGACACCTGACATACTTATCGCAAAGTGGTGGCGCCATATTTTATCAGCGCATTTATTGTGTTTCATGTAGGCCTACGTATCTCCTAAATGGCGAGATATTATCACAAATAAACTTTGGTCTTCGTAGAAGCTGTATGTGTTTTTCTCGGATTCTATTCAAACTTCAATTTGGTCTACACGTTTTAGGAAAACCCCCAATATCGAATTTTAGAAAAACTCTTCCAACTTGATCCGTGTTGCTCCATGCGGAGAGACAGACAGACAGACAGACACCGCAAAGCTTTTAGTCGATTTTCGCAATTTTTCTGCAGACTCGCTTAAGTAAGAAACAAAATTTACATTTCAAAGGATGGCGGTTTTGGATAAAGCAACGTGGTAACAAAATTCTCCTGATAATGAAACCAGACTAACTAAAATGAGTTTTGAAGGTGTTAGCCTGTCACCACAAAGAAAGAACACAGTCTGTTGCTGTAAGAAAATGGTGCTGAGAAGAATATTTTCAGCCCATAAGAAGTTACTGCAGTACAACAGGAGGGATGAGAAGATTGCAAAATCTGTAGTTTCAAAATCCGTGATTTTGCGAAATGTTATTACTGTTATCAAATAACTTGTCTGAGAGAGAGAACAGAGAAAAACAAATGTTTAAATTGTGTCGAATGGGGGCCTTTCGTGTGAGATTTAGACGGACAATTAGAGGAGATGAAGTGGACGTTACAAAGAGAGGACGTCAGGACATGGACTAGACGGAGCCCAGTGGCTGAAATTTGTGAAATTCTGAATGAATACTTGTGTTTTGCAGAACACTGGAAACTCGGAAACGGATCGAATGTTGGCTTCAAAAATATGGTTTTGCTAAATAGAGCTGGAGTGACAAAATAGAAGCTTGGAAGCTGTTGAGTGTAGCTTGCATTGTAAAGAATGTTAAAGGTAAATTTGTCCCTGTATACGCCTCGAAGTCCGATGGGGGTTTGGAGGTATATTTCCACCCATTCTTAACCCCGGTATTAGATGGAAGTGAGTAATAAGCTTACAGGCACCGGTCGCTTTACTTCCATGGAAATTTCTTCAAATGCGCACTAAGAAGGATTCCGGGTGGGCCTCAGAACTTGTCCATCACTTTTTGAGGAGAGAATAGTCACTGGTCCCTGCCTGGAATCGAAATGCACTTCCTCACTTGTCCATCCGGCAGACAACTTATTAAACCAGCTACTAATCTATATTAAATTTGAAAAACACCGGTTGATCAGAGGTGCTTGGAGTTCCATGGATCGCCACCAGATTGCAGGAGACAGAACTATGAGAACGCTGGAGTTCCATAGATAACCACTAGATGTCAGGAGACGCAAATAAACAGGCATATGGGAAGGCTTTCGAGTTTAATCACAAACTTTGAAAGTAGTAACACTGCACATTTATGCTCTTACTTTATTTATGCTGTTACTGTAATTGATATGTCTACGGAATCAAGCGTGAATTAAGGTAATACAAGAACACCACAAAATTCCAGTGTTTTAAATGTGGTAAGACTGGAATGCAACAACAATTCTATACTGTGACTCATATACAACTAAACATAACTTAACACTATAAGATTTCAGTGTCACAATACTGTACCATTTGATGCGCTCATTCTATTATAACATGCCTAATGCTCTCATGCTGTATAACTGCACATACTATAACATTTCAGTGTCAAAATACTGTAGCATGTGATGCACTCATTCTAATATAATATGTCTAACGCTCTCATGTTATATAACTGCACATCTACACAAAAATTCAGTAATACAAAGGTATGTACGCTTGGAGTTCCATGGGCCGCCGCCAGATGGCAGGACAATTATGAGAACGTTCGAATTCCATAGACCGACACCCAGATGTCAGGAGACTAAATACAGAGAACTGTGTTTTCTGCGCGGTACGATCTGAGCCTGTAATATGGTTCGAGTTTATTTACGTGCTTTATATGTACCACGGAATAAACCGCGATTCTTTTCCCATACAGTATTAACTAATTGATTTTTAAAAGCCTGTCGGGGTGTGTTTGCTGCGCGGTACGGACTGGGCCTGTAATATAATTCAGCTTTATTTACGTCTTTTGTATGGATCTCGGACCAAACTGCGATTGTTTCCCCGTACAGCATTAAATGATTGATGTGTGAAACCCTATCGGGGTGTGATTATTGCGCGGTACGGTCTGAGCCTGTAATATGATTAGGGTATATTTGCGTGTTTTTATGTACCTCGGAATAAACCGCAATTCTTTCCCCATACAGCATTAACTAATTGATTTTTAAAAACCTATCGGGGTGTGTTTCCTGCGCGGTACTGACTGAGCCTTTAATATTAGTCAGTTTTATTTACGTGTTTTGTATGGATCTCGGAACAAACCGCGATTGTTTCCCTTACAGCATTAACTGACTGATTTCTAAAATGCTCTCGGAGTGTGTCTACTGCGCGATACAAAATGATCTTGTAATATAATTCAGCTTTATTTACGTGTTTTACACGGACCTCGGAACAAAAAACGATTATTTTCCTATGCAGCATTAACTGATTGATTTTTAAAACCGAGAAGGAGCGTGTTTACTGCGCGGTACGAAATAAGTATGTAATATATAATTCAGCGTAATCTCAGTCTTTAAATGGTAAATCACAAAGATACAAAATAACAAAGAAATATTCGTAAACAGTGTTCTCTTTGGTGTAACTTATGATTTAATGTTGTGACATGGCTCAGGCGGTTAGCCGCCGGCCTCCCAGCGCGGAAGCCCGCGTTCGATCCCGGGTCAATCCACGTGGGTTTTGTGGCGAACAAAGTGGCTCTGGGACATGTTTTCACCGAGTATTTCGTTCTTACTCTGTCAATTTAATTCCATCGGCGCTCTATTACGAGGAAAATGACAACAGTAGTAGTAGTAGTAGTAGTAGTAGTAGTAGTAGTAGTAGTAGAAGTAAGCTTCATCATAAGTTGCACAACAAGCGTTAAGGTTGCGTTGCCTCCGTAGCGTCTGCTGCGGGGTCCTTCTCCACAAAAAACTCAAATCATGATATGGGACTTCACATGCTTCAACCTTTTGCCTTCTGCAAGCAGTAAGCCCATTTTATACACACTGTAGCACTGTCAGACTCTCTCACACTCCCACACTGGAGTTTCACGGACTGCCACAAGATGGCAGGAAACGACAAGACATAGACTTTAGTTTGACGGACGCGCGGATGGTATGTAAGAGACACAACTAATTGGGGTTTCCACGTTAACTTCGCAAAGGTTTGCCAGGCACTAATACGACAATATAATATACATATTTACACATTATTCGGCTTTTCAGGATAACTGCGGGAACCACTACAAAATTACAATACACCGGCGTATACATTCTTCAGGTTTCCACGGTAACTACGTAAATGAGTGTGGCTTGCCTGCCCACATCGCGAGGCTTCCGCGGTAACTGCGGAAATACGTGTACCTTGCCTGCCTGGATCGCGGGGTTTACACAGTAACTGCATACATGACGTCTTCCTTGCCTCCACGGGTCGCGAGTTTTCAAAGGTAACTAAGTAAATGAGTGTGCCTTGCCTACCCGGATTGCGGGGTTTCCGCAGTAACTGCTTGCATGGACTGTACCTTGCCCCATGGGTCGCGAAGTTTCAAAGGTAACTAAGTAAATGTGTGTGCCTTCCCTGCTGGGGTCGCGAGTCTTCAACAGTAACTGCGTACATGAATTGTTCCTTGACCCCACGATTCGCGAGGTGTCAAATGTAACTAAGTAAATAGGTGTGTCTTCCCTGTTCGGGTCGTGGGATTCCCACAGCAACTGCGTTCATGGAGTGTGCCTTGCCCCACGGGTTGCGGGGATTCCACGTAAATATGTAAATGGGTGTTCCTAGCCTGCCCGGGTCGCCGGGCATCAGCATACTAGTATGATAGATAATAGAGTCTAACACAGCTATTTTATTTAAAAAATAAATTTTGATTTTATTTAATGGCTACATGGTTCGAATCGATCAGTTTACCATCGGGCTTATAAAAATATGTAAAATGGGGGTAGTAGTACATAAGTACAATCATCTTTCCACGGTCCGAGATCTCATTCTTAAAGTCGCATTGCGGTTGTACTGAATGTGTATGAAGTTCAACTTATTGCAACTTAAACAATGTAAGAGAGCATAATACTGTCTCGATTCTGAGAATCTCCATAGCAGTTGTTCGATATTCCTTTTTTTCCAAACCGATGCGCTCTACTCAAGGTCGTTTCTATTTTCGTTGCAGTATTGAGCTGAACTGCCTCTCTACGTTAGATAGAACAGGAAAAAGAGGCAACTCCGAGTCATGTTCTGCTCCTGAAAAGATTGCGTGACTTTGCAGAAGGGGTGCGGTCACACTTTAAACGGTAAACTGGCCTTAAAGACTCTTTTCTTCTTAATTAAGAGTGAAGATTTTGATCCCTTTGCAGTCTAACTTAATAGCGCATATACTGTTTCTATTCTACATTTGTACTATTGTATACATTGATGTTCTAACACAATGTTACACACATATTATGTACAGTGGGTATGTCATTCTACATAATGTACGTAATAATTTATCATAATCCGAGCTTCACAGTAATTCGAGGAGCCTGGTTCATTTCGTCTCGAACTATCGATTTTCTACTGTAAATTTATAAATTTGTGTTTATTATTTACGTTGGATCCTGCATGAACAACATTCGCTGGCATGAGAAGGTCTACAGACGCTTCAAAATTTTTCGGGTTTAATATAAACGAAACCTACTAGACAAATTTTACACCCCAATTAAGAACATAAAATTAGAAAATAAGAAGGAAAGAAAAAATCATATCTTGAAATTAAACATAAACCGTTTATGCAAATTGATACTAAAAGTAACTTTTTGATATTGATGTAATTATTACTAAGAAAGTGACATATCACTTAATATTTATACAAGTTCAACGTACCCTTTTTTTAAATATAAAGACATAACTTCGACCTGAAAATTAAGTAAGAAAAAGAAGATTATTTGCTGTTGTAACATAAACCAAATTGAAAGAAGAAAGGATTTGTGAGTTTTTAACATAATTTCACACATTTAAAATGTTAACGGTGCTTTTAATACGTTTACAGTCACTATAAAGTGTTACTTTTTACAAAATAATAAACACAGCTAAAGTACAATTTAATACACTAAGATAGTGTATGACGAATTTTCAATACAATCAATAAAATTGCAACATGATTGTAAGAACGAGGTCTCAGTTCTTTGAAAGCTAATTGTGATGACATACACTACTTCCTCTAACATCTTTTAATAAGCTTAATCCAATCGGGCCGATACATGTTGCAATTTTATAAATACAATTATTGCTTTTATAGTAAAATAGTTGTGTTACTATCCTCTATTTTATTTATAATTTATTAAATAAAATGTGATGCCTTCCACGAAGATTTTACTTACTTTTATCCAGGCTACATAGCAACTGTGAAAAATATGAGGATTATATTATTTGGGAAGAAGTGAGGTCCGGAAATTGTACTTCCGTATCTATGAGCCTTTCGGAAAAGCTGCCACTGATAATGAGAATGTGGGTATAACGGAACTCGCTTTTCTTCTTATGTTCCTGATTTTCTTCTACTCCCATCCCCCCTCCCTCCATATCCAATTACCGGTTTTAGCAGAAGTTATTATTTCTGCAAGGAAACTAAGGATGGTAAAACAGTCAGTTTCTCTACCTTCTTTAAAAGTATTTTTTCTTTGATCACAAGAACCTGGGATAGTGTATTCATTAGGCTAAGTATAAGGTTTAGAGATGAGCTCTATTTCTCTCCGACGTTTTTACACTCCAGGGGACTCTTTGTAACACGCTCTGTTTGATTTTGTAGCTTTGAGGATACAACCTATAATTATTTAATTCCGTTAGCTTTTCGTGTGACAGTAAATCATATATATATATGTCATTAAATCATATTTCAAGGATAAATTTATTATTTTAATCGTTATAACTGCGTTTGTTGAGACAAGTGTTAGGTCGTTTGAATGGAACGAATTTAAATTTATAAGAATTTTCGGTTTCTTAATGAAAGCCTAAGGGTCAATAAAATTTAAGATTCCACATAAGATGTAGATATTTATTGAATGTTTTAGACGAAAATTCTTATGTTTGGAACAAATTATAATTATCACTCAGGGGATTATCTCAAGCAATGCTAAGAATCAATCGTACCCTGTCCTGTGTAGGATGTAGGTGAGGTTAAATCGCAGCCTACACATTTTTACACCGCGTAGCTTTGTGGTCGACACCGGTGTCGGATGCTAGACTATAAGGCGTCAAAAATCGAAAGACCACAATATAAATAATATCTGCCACGCATACCTAAAGAAACATATTGCAGACATGAAATGTGTTTGCGAAGTAACCTGCTGCCTCTGTATCCTTCCACATATTTTCAAATCCCTGAACACAGTAGTCTTAATATTGCCCCCTCAAGAAAAACAAATTTCATAAGTTGCCCAAGAAGTAGGTGTGGTCTATTCTAACGCACATTTCATATTAGTGGGTCAAACCCTAGAAACGTGCATTACAGTTTTTGTTTGTCCTTTAAGTAAGGCGATTTTAACACAAAATGCGTAAACGTTTAATCAAAGTATATATACGTATCACAAGGCAGATATTCGAATTCATTTCATTACCTGAATGTTATCGTAATATACTTGTCCTTATTGCGGACTTAGAAATTTCAGAATAATAATTGATACACATTTAAACATAATTTTCTAATTGCTCGTCGCATCCCTGTTAACACGTCTATTTTTAACGGTTTATTACAATCTTCTTGAATTCTGAAAACGAATAAAAGTAATGTAGAGCATTTCAGGCAAAATATTATTTTTGTACACACAAACAAAATTAAGTTTCTAAAAGAAGACATAATATTCAAAGATCAGTCACTATACTGCATATAAGCGGCTTATATTAAGTGGATGCATTGTTGGTTATATCTAGAATATTAATATTTCCGCCAGCTATGATCGCTGGTGAAATGAACACATAAAACATGGCTTGGAGGTACCTTGTTTGTACAAAATGTGTTTCGGTGTGAAGCATGGCGCGCAGAGACATCTTGTTTATATACCCTTTTTATTGAATTTATTTCTTTAGAGGTAATTTCCTTGTCGAAATTTGATTACGATATTCAGACGCATGTACGGAGTAGATAACCGAGGGTGCCCTATCCCAACATACGAAGTAACATTTAGTTTTATTACATGAAATAAATGGTATTAACGAATGTTGGTTTATTGATTTGCTGAATAATACGAAACTATGAATGACTATATATTCGTTGATTCATCACATTCACTACGGCATGTTTCGGCCGTTAATTACGGCCATCATCGGGCAGTGCTACAATTATATACGAAGGGAGACCTGAATTAGAGGCCTCTCCTTTACATTAAAATACAGATTTAAAATTTTTTTAATATACCAGATAATGCTATAAAATTTATATGAACAAAATTATTAAAAAAGATGGTATTAACGCTTTGTCTAATATATGGAATTAAGGTTGTTTTGTGAGCGAGGACACGGACCCATGTTGTGGCTAGGGTTAGACCGTAGCGACAATATTATTTATACCTATATTTGAGGGATGTATGTCGCTCATCCCTAATGAATAAAACATTTTGTTGGGATATTCGGTAACTCATCTTCAAAATGTTGGTTGCATGATTGTGTTTTTTGAAACACTGAAAAGCAGTAAGGAAACAGCGACAAGTTTAGACTTTCGGAGAAGCGATAACGATTGAGATGTGTTAAGGGAACACTGGACAACATTTTAAATTCCATATGTGATGTGTGTTTTGATGATAAGCAGAATTCCAGGTGTTGTAAAGGTAAAGTCCCTTTGCGCGCCACGAAGGCCTACAGGTATAATGAAAAGGCATCTTAAAATTAAAGTAACATTGATATATTTTAACATATGACTGAAAATTTGTGTGTTTTATGTTAGTAATAAACAGGGTTTTCTATCCTTTCATCATATTTAAGCGGATTGTTATAGATGTTAGATACATGCAGCGAAGATCGTTTTTTGTATGCAAAAGATGTTACACATGCACAAAACGTGTTTTTAATAGATTTTATGCTCCGTATTAAATAATTATGCTTACGAACGCAAAACTTTTCCGCTGAAGCTTCAGCGGGCTTTATGCTAGTTTTTTTTTTTGATAGACAAGTAAGTACGCACACATTATATGTTATTCATACCGTGCATATTCTTACAATTAGTACTTCAACAAGCATAGAGTGTGCAACTGATAAAATACAATTCAAGGCAATTATAAAACTCCTACATGTTTCGGCACTGGGGAGCCATTATCAGACACTTATCTAGAATAAAGGACTCAAGTCCAGCACGCTAATTTAAGTATTGTATCGCCCTTATTGGAATGATTAGATATCGAATATTAAAGTTCTAAAATACGTAAAGTGTTTATGTACATTAGAATTTCAGTAGCTTAATATTTTAACCATTCCCATGAGGACGATAGAGCAGTTACATTAGCGTGTTGGACTTGAGCCCTTTGTTGTAGATAAGCCCCTGATGATGGCACCCCAGTGCCGAAACATGTAGGAGTTTTATATTTGTCTTAAATTGTATTTTATTAACTGCATATATTGGTTGATATATTAAAAGTACGCACATAGTTTACACGTAAACACACTAGAGAAGTGGGCGGAGGTGACAGAGTGATATTAATGGGGAACTTAGGAAAGTAAGCTGTGTGAACTAGATTATACTGATCATGATAGAATCTTTCTGAAACTTCTGTTTCTGTAAATATAGACATTACTTCAGGAACCGAACAACTGCCAGGCTTTGGAGGAAGATATTATCGCATGACGTTATACGGACAGCGAGTAATTAGATAGTATCAAAGACGACCATTTCGAGATAGACGTCCATTAAGTAGATTGGAAAGGGAGCACAATTATTATATTCAGTAGGCGGGGTATTCTTTTAACCAGGATTGCAAGAACTCACCCTAGGAGCACATAAGGCACTGTGTTTTAACATTTGCGTAAGGCAAATGAAAACAGCACACCCTACTTGCAAAATATATGCAGTGAAATTTAGAAAAAGCACCCTTTTACGAATTGGAGTACATAAAGAATCTGAACTATTAAATATTTTGCTAAGCGAGCAGAGTCCTTTTCAATATTTTCTGCTCAATATTTTCTTGGATTCAAGACCTGCATTAGAAAAAGTTTTAATAATAATTAAGAAATTAGTGTTATTATAAAGTTGTTTCTTCTTTAAATAATCCACAAACCACAAAGAGTATGTTTATAATTGAAGAACACCTGTTCTGGAATGTGATCTTGCTCTTAATATTCAATACGTGGAACTAACAACTCTGACTTACTAGCTCTCGCCTTAAATGCTTTACACACAAGATTCAGACTATAAAGTTTCGAAAACTTTGAATGTAGTCTGTGCTTTAGGGCGGTTCACCTGGAATTATACAAACACTTTTCTGACCACAGTCTATAAGACTTTTTTCCCTGTACGCAGTTTTTTTATGCAAGTTATGCTTAAAGGTACATTATTTTAGCATGTTCAGAAATAATTACGTGGAGCATTCTAAGAAATTCGTAGCCTCTCAGGTTATTAAAAATTACTTCCTTTTTTATTGAAACCGATAATTCAATGCTGTATTTACAATGACCTGTCACTGAATCTTCTTCTAAGCCAGATGAATCCAGTTCAGATATTCATACCCTGCTGCTTTAGGTAACAGTGATTTTAATATTATTCTGAACTGCGCCTACACAATTCGACTGGTCCTTCATTTTCATAATTTCCCACAAAAATTTGCTTCACATTTTTAATGTCTTCTACGCATGCTATGTGTGCATCCAAAATAATAAGCCATGGTCGTTGTTTTATAACCTTCGTATAGATGGCAACGTTATTTACCTAAGATATATAAGAAATTCAGTCAAACACAACCAATATATTTAATTAAAATGATCATATATTTGGATCCAGCCAGGTACTTTTTTCAACCATATATGGTTATCATCATGCTGGCCACAAGAAAGGAAATAAGCACACAGTTGCCTTTAGAGTCGACAGATCAGTGCTTTGCATAAATATTTGTATGAAGTGTATACATATCAAGTTGGATAGCCTTAGGCACGAAGATGGTAAAAGCGGCAGTGTATAAGTTTTTAATGTTGTAAAAATACTAGGTAAAAAATAAATAAAGTGTTTATTTAGGATGTTAAAATGATTAAAACAGAAGAATCGTAGCCTTTCTCTAGAAAACGCCTACGAGGCTTCCATGTTAAAAAGTTTAACACCGGAAATAAAAATTATTTTTTACATAATCTTTTTACACAATTATGTATAAAAACAGTCAAACAGCCAACAATGTGTTTCACCTCACTTTATTCAATCAAGAGGTAACTACCGGTTTCGGTCCGTATGCAAGACCATCATCAGGTTTTCACTTCATAATTGATAAAAAAACTCTATATATCATATAAGTGGAGGCCTTCACTTTTACAAAGCAGGTGAAAAATATACATGAATGTATACTAAAAGATATGAATAAAATAGGTTAAAAGTGATATAATTGGGTATACGGAAGTTGATGGGCTTAAAACGATGAGCAGTTAGTGACCGATGAGGGCTTTATGCTGTGTATTAAATTGCATCTATCGGCTGTATTATGGGTTTTCCACTGGTATGTTCTGCGGCACAGAATGATGCGTGCCAGGTATTCCAACTTCTTGTCTTGTATTGTATTACGTCCGATATTTTGTTGATTATTTTGTATGTATATCCGTTCTGTAAAATGATAAGGGGCGTGTTAGAAGTAATAAGAGGATATTTAACTGTAAATAATGATGTGTAATAGAGATTGTACTTACTGTAATACTGGTATGTTTGGATGTAAATTTACTATCCAGCCAGGCACATAGATTCTCAGGCGGATGGTGTTGCTTATTGCGTGTGTGTATCGCTAGAGAGGTGCTGTATTGTGGTCGCTCCTTTGGTGTACGGTCAACTGCACTGGTGTTGTGTTACGGTTGGATGTTTTATAAGGGAGTATTACGTTAGTCTGTGTACGTACTTTTTTCTATTATGGTTTCGAAAATGTTATTGTGTACAAAAGTGTGTTTGTCATTAAGTTGGTTATTGTTTTTTGTTTCTTGATACATGTAAAATCTCTCCATCGTGTCCAGGTGTTTACCTTTCTTATCATAATGTTTTATTGACATAATGTCTTCCATTTTTCCGAACATATGGCCTGTTTCTAGTATGTGTTGCTCATATTTAGAGTTATAATTTTTGTATTTGAAGGAGTAGAAGTGTTTTTTTAGCACTTTTCGAAGTTACGGCCCGTTTGTCCGGCATATCTCTTACTGCAGCTCCTACAAATCAATTGGTAGACACCACTTCTTTGGAGCTTATTTATATTATTGTTCTTTGTGTTCAGTAGGGATAGAAGGGAATTTTTAATTTTGAGCGTAACTTGTGGACCTGTTTGTCTGAATGTTTTAGAAATGTGATATGTTTCTTTTCCGAAAAATGTGAAAGAAAACCATTTTTTATCTTTGTTGAGGGTGGATGTAGGTTTTAATTTTAACTTTTTTGTTTTACCATAAAGTTATAAATGTAATGTAAAGGAAAGTCATTATTGCGTAGGAAATTTGAATAGTTATGATTTCGTTGTTTTTTGCTTTTTGATTCAATTGGTATTATTTACTCGGTTTGTGAGGTATCTTAGAGATGCAAACTTGTGTTCTGTAGGATGGCATGAGTTGTATGGAATTACTGTATCTGTAAAGGTCGGTTTTTGGAAAATATTAAATTCGATGGTTTGGTTAGTTCTAAATATTGTGAGATCCAGGAAGTTTAATTTTCCATTTTCTTCTAGTTCCATTGTATATTCTAGGTTCTTGTGTATTTGGTTAAATTCATTCAAGACTTTGTTGATATTGATTATTATTTGGTCATATATAATAAGTGTGTCATCAACGTAACGTATACGCCAACGGGGATGTCCAATATAAAAAAAAATTATTTTTACAACTTTAACAACTTACACGTTGAAACTTTAACCAGCTTCGTGCCTAAGGCTATCCAGCTAGATATGTACATACTTTACACAAATACTTATGTAAAGCATTGAGATCTCAATCCTAAATGCAACTGTGTACTTATTTTCTTTCTTGTGTGTCAACCTGGTGATGACTATTAATGGTTGAAACGTGTAGCTAAGTTGAACTAAACATATTCCGATTTGGATTAAATATACTAGTTGTATTTGACTGAATTTCTTACATATTTTAGTATACTTAAATCACAGTGGAGTTGAATTGTGTAAAAATTATCGTTATTTATGTCGAGAAGTGAATCGCAATCGGAGAATTGTGCCAAGGACTATAGTTCTCAGCGCTAAGGTTTTCCAAGTACGATTTTGTGTGACTTTCAGCCTCTGCTTTTAGGTAGGCAGACAGATTGACATTAAAATTATTACTTATTTATGCACATAAACCAATGCAGTACGCAGCATCATTTGATCTGGTGTTCTAGTTATTGACAGAATTTGAAGTAGATTAACTTCTGGAACTAAAACAGCGGTACTGCTCACATTACTGACAGTTGTTATAGCGATGTTCTAAAATGTACACGAGATTAGATACGAAACCCTGCCTGCTGTTACTGCCATAACCACAATGGCCCTGCCTGGTCAACATATCATGGTGTTAATTTACGGTTTGAACAACCCAATTTGATCAGCCATGAGATTATTGATTAGCATGACCCGTAGACTGTTACAGTTTGTTTTAATTGCGAGTGTGAGGTCACAGGTTTTGCTGCTTTTTTTTGTATTGCTTTCGCTCTGCTTTCAAAGGCTGAACAGCATAACTAGCAGAAAAACTTACTTTAGCTTGACACAAATGGACTTGTCGCATCGACTTGGCCGCGGCTGTGTGCTCGTCCCCGTAACGTCTGAACTCCAAGACTGAGACTGCGTATAAACACACGCTTGGAGGCTACGGTTTAATAAGCTTCAGATATGGAAGGAATAGTGGGGGAAACTTGTGGCAAATTTGGAAAATATTGTGTAACTACTCTAAGCAAGGCAGGGTTTGAGGAATTTTTCTCAGTTTATTATTGGTTGCCACGAAAACAAATAAAAATCTCGGTTACGGTAGCCCCACAAGAAGGAAGTGACAGATGGTGTTTGAATGCACGTTTTAGTGGGTATTATTTTGTCGGCCAATGCCAAAAAATGAGCTGCGCCTATGAACCAACAATGCTTAATCTGTGAAGCTGCCCTTACACTATTTGAAGGAGGCTGTAGTTACTGCTTTAAACGTTTAGTGGGCTTACAGAACGACATTAAGGTAACGTACGTAGATCACGCGAAAGTGAGAGGAGTGTTTCAATTACTGACGCTGTCAAGAGCTAGAATTATAGAGCGGCGGTGGAAGACGAATGGCATAAGTGTAATTAGCACTAAAGGAGTGATAATGATAGAAGGAAACCTGAGTACTTTTAGAAAGACCGGTCTGAGTGCCGCTTTGTCCAACACAGACCTCACAAGGACTCCCCTGGGACGGAAACTTGTATCAAATATTCTTTTCCTAGTCCTTGCCTCTTCTACCTACTCACAGCAGGTGTTGAGGTTGTTTATTTTTCACAGGACCACACTCAGACACACACCACAGTCGGTACGACTCCTCTGGACGAGGGATCGGCCCGTCGCAGAAACCTCTACCTGACAACACAAACACTCACAAGAGAAACATCCATGCCGCTGGTGGGATTCGAAACCGCGATCCCAGCAAGCGCTTGGCTGCGGACCTACGCCTTAGACCGTGCGGCCACTGGGATCTGCGCATAAAGTATTAATGACCAGAAAAGCAGCATTTTCTTACCGAAGAGAGATGATGATGATAAAAATAATCTATTATTGTTGTTATTATTATTATTATTTTTTTATTACGTCAAGCTTTCTTTCAGAAAATTTAAAGTTCACATTTTGCACTTTCAGAGACATCACAATGCCCAAAAATATCTATGCAGAAACATAGAAATTATAACAGTAATAACAATAATAGCCGTGCAGCACAACTTCAAATTTTATCGTGATGGTTATTCAATTTTCATTTTATATACAGTTACGCAACATGTTTCGGCATTTATCTTTGCCATCATCAGGTGTATCGTTTAGAATCCTTCCATACAGGTCAGTGTACAATGTTATTTATATTTAAGTGAGATATCACTTATATATAGGTAAAATAACAAAAGTCACTATTGTGTTGTTGTTACAGTTGAACAGTCCTAATGTCCAGGTGTTGTATCACTGCTGTCGGTTTGTTAGTTATTTTAACTAACTAAACCAACAGCAATGATACAACATCTAATCGAATTCTCATCGTCGTAGAAGAACAAAATACAAATCAACGGACCTCTGCCTATAGTAACAACAACAGAAGATTTTACGTAAGTAAATAATACGAGAAAAAACACCACGAGAGAGAAGACACGAAAGCAAGACGAATACCACAAATAGTGATTGGACCACCCAGACATCTTCACTATCACCTGCCTGAAAGGTCAAACACACTCCAACAATGTAATGTGGAGAAGGATCCCAAAAATCAGCAAAATCCAAAATCAAAATTCAGTGCCAAGATTCAAATACCCAAGTATTAATAATTATTACTTCCAATTCCATCTCATCAATTAGTTCTTAATAATGTGTAATTTTTTAACAATTTTCTTTATACTCCTACTTTAGGACTGTTAACCTGTAACAACAACACGATATTGACTTTTGCTATTTTACCTGTATATAAGTGAGATCTCACTTAAATATAAATAACATTGTATACTGACCTGTATGGAAGGATTCTAAACGATACACCTTATGATGGCAAAGATAAATGCCGAAATATGTTGTGTAAGTGTTTATAAAAAGACAATTGAACAAGCACACGATAAAATCAGAAGTTGTGCTGCAGGGCTATTATTATTATTGTTATTATAATTTGGTTTCAAGCACAACGAAATGACACATATAAAGATTAGAAACATAGAGGCATGGAATGTTTTCCTGTGTGGACTGAAGCTGGAGATGGAAAGTGCAAGATTTTTCTGTTAAATTGTCAAGATCACCTAAAAGTGTGCTACACTGTGAAGGTACGATTAGCATTTTTTCAGTGCGTTTAATAAAGAGAAAGTGATGCAGACGTAATCAACAGACGAACAAATTAACCATATAAAATCTTGTATGCATAAAATTTTATGTATTAAGAAATATAAATCCCTCAATGGTGAGAATTTTTGACGATATATCTTCACATCTCACTCAAGTGGAAATCTATAATAAGGCGCGCGTGCCACCGCAAATGTGGAGGCCGTAAGCTCTTCAGGAAGGTTGGGACCTGCACATTGTCTCGCACTGAGTCTGTAACTTATGAAAACCCCTAAAGGTAATTCACCATCCGCAAAATACCGGTTACATAAATGCACTTTGTTTGCATGTGGTTGAAAAATTAAGTAAATATTCTGAAAGTAGCAGACGGAACAAATTGATATTATAAAGTATAATTATATTTTATGACATTCATAAATTTTGAATAGACAATGTGGTTGAATTGAAGCCTGTAATTTTCTGTTTCTGTTGTACCATGATTTCACATTTCGCAAGAATGAGGCACGTTGTTAGGTTATTGTCAAGGTTCTTATCAGTTACAGGATTTAATGTACAGGCATCTCTTAAAACCATGATTTAATTTTCTGGAGAATTTCCAGACATTCCATCAAAGTCCACCTTTAAAAAATCGCAGTAAATACGAGTATTTCCTCTTCATCGTAAGCTAGTACGAATTGAGTCAGCTGTTGAATCGGTTCAGTTTTAAATTTCGCTTCCTGTATGAAATTCTAGGCGAAATCGATTACGTACTACTCTCCACTGGTAATGAGTAGAAGAAATTGCAGCATTAGTTGATGCTGACTTGATGTCGATACATGACCTTTTGTAGCTGTAAACTACGTAAGGAAATAGTTGTGCGTAAGGAAAGCTGAAAAAATTCCGCCCTATAAGTACGCAAAATTACCTACAGAATGGTTTAATACACTTTTTCGGGCCAAACCCAATACGTCTGTTCTTCATTTTTAACAACAGACAATACCGCAACCTGGCTACACTGTCGTCTTCTGCGTCACCGATGTATCATTGCCAGCTTTTTAATAATGAAGAAGAATATTTTGGCCGAATGGTTCAATAACCTGTACACATAATTTTCACTACTTATGGCCTCAAGGTTGCATATCTTCTTTAGATGGTAAAGTGTGTGGCAAGGAAGACGCAGACTGCATAGACGAAAAATGGTATGCAGATGGTTATCAAAGGTTCCTCGGAGGCAATAAGGTAGTAAAAGCTGTTGAACTGTTTGGAGTACCTTATGCTTGCGTTTAATATTGGTTACAGTGCGGTTTGGACAAACCCTGAGGGAATAACGCAGGACAAACCGTATTTTCAAAGGATGATGAGAAGCTGTTAGTGTCGAGAGTTTTGCAGTTATCTGTATGTGAACCTGGTACTAATTCAGATGATGTCAGAAAGACTAAGACTGCCTTTAGTTGAGCAGTCAAATAAGAAAAGGACAACTTCTGAGTAAATAAGAAATTGTCTGGAGCCAATTTTATCAAAGGAGTCCGTAAGCGTAACCAATTATAAGAAGAAATTTCGGACTAGTTTCCTCACTGCGAAAAGAAAGGAGAAAATTCTATAATGAAAAAAGCGAATTCGTATAACTAGCTCGTTCTGTTGTCATGTCAACACTAAATGGACTAAAAAGTTTTCGCCGATAAGGGAAGTAACGCCCTATACTGATAAAGTTTCCTGGAAAGGGGAGAATTTTTACTCTCAAACTGCTACCTTCAAAGGAAGAAATGTCTTTCTGAATTTGCAGATAACTGAAGAAATTAAGTTTCAGTCTTTCCGGGCATTGTACTTTCGTACAGCACACAACTACAGAATTTCTTAAGTTTCCGCTCAACCTCGTACATCAAATCTCCAAAAACATAGGCTTGAAGCCGTCTGTGACCAGACAATCAAAAACGCCAGAAGAAACGTTACCATTTTTGTCGGTGTTAGTATCATTTGAAGAGCTCTTATTGCCCTCTGTTCAGCAGCGAAGGTAAAGAATCAGGTCAGGAATAAAGCAAATAGCAATTATGGTCACCTCCTTTGAGAATAAAGGAAATTAAAAGAGGAAGCTGAAGCAGGGAAAAAAAGCAAAATCGCAGGTGTGACGATTCGAATGAGGACAGCAGGTGTGGAAAGAAATTCCATTGTAATCATTTTCAGGCTTATGGGAAGAGTGCTATGAATATGATAGTGTAGGCATTTTCACTTTTTTTGGATTCTGCCGCGTTAAATACTGTGACACTCTTTCAGAAAAACGAGATGATGGGATGCATTGCCAAGGGAAAGCAAAGGACTGTACTGTGGGAGATGTGTTGGAGCTGTCTGCGAAGATGTGCAAGTAAGAAATGAAGAAGAATAAAGCTACACATGACATTTTCACTTTTCACGCTTCTGTTCTCATGTGCGACTTAAATGTGCAATAAATATGCAATTAATGTACTGACCAAATTCTTAATTAAAGCGACCCAATCTTCCAAGTGGATTAGAATGAATCCGCTGATGCAGAGCTGTCCTATAGATACGTATTACCTAAAATGTTTAGGATCAGGTTAATTCTGATAATAAGCGTATATCGATATGCAGCTTGAAGATCAAGATGAGTAACTGTGTCTAATAAGAAACTACAACGAGCGTCACACAGAAAGCCACGGCCCCATATTACAGTTCTTTTCTACTCGATACGCCCTCACTTATCCCAGCTGCTGCAGTTATAATTATCACCTTGTATGTAAAACTGTAAGTTTAGTTTGATGATTAATACATCAGTATCAGCCACGCTAAATGGATATTTGTCCCTGTGTTTAATAAGCTAAACATCACGTCATAAAGGCATATGAGGAATTGCACTATAATTTCACGCATTTCTAACCACGACGCTGGTTTGACTGTGTGGTTTACTTCACGCCCCGACAGCTTTATCCCTGGGGAAACACTTTCCCGCTACCAACTGAACACAAAAGTGAGTGGATTCTAGCCGTGGTCTGGACACGGTGGTGAAGAAAAACTGCTCTCCCTTCGGCGGGCGTTGGCATTCCAATTCCCCGGTCTGCACTCCCCTGCCCGAGGCGCTGTACTGAATGCGCTGAGATAGTTGCGTAAGATATTCCGAGACTGGGCCGGGTCGTGGCTGTGGCGGTTAGCCGTCGGCCTCCCACCGCTGAAGCCCGGGTTCGATGCCGGTTCAATCCATGTGGGATTTGTGGTGAACAAAGTGGCATTGGGACAGGTTTCCCCCCTAGTATTTCGGTTTTCCCCTGTCAGTTTCATTCCACTGGTGCTCCAGTACTTGGAAAAGGACAAAAAACAATCATCTTCATCTTCATCACGGGGTTGCACAAGAAGCCTTAAGGCTGCGGTGCATCCGTAGCGTCTGTTGCGGGGCCCTTCTCCACTAAAAAAATCCGAGACTTGGGTGGTCTTTTTTTTCTCGTGGCCTCTTAAGACAAGTTGATAGCGGGCGGTGCACGCAAATCATTCGACAGACAGTGTGTAACGTGTTCGATGGATGGAAGAAGAAGCGGTGCACTGTGTGCGTATTTGAGGCGTATATACATTCTATAGGCATGCAAACTGTTGCACTTGATGCCTGTGAGACTCCTTTTCAATGTTTCAACACCAAATAAACTTATTCTGAAGAAAATATTCGCTTCCGTCTTCAAGTTCCTCTTTTTTTCTTTGAAAGTAAATGTAACCAATGCACGTAGGGGTTAACAATTCATTTCTGAAGAGTACAGTTACCCTTGAAAATAACATAATATGCATGTCGCAGTAGTGTCTATGAAGAAAGTCGAAAAGAAAGATTATAGGAGGCCGTATTATAAAATCAAATAGAAACCACTACAATGTAAATATAATGTACATTCTTTCCAGTTGACGTAACCCATTGTGGAAGCTGGTCATGTATCATGCTATAGTTCAGCTTTATTGCATAGAAGCAGGTGGAGAATGGGAGGCAAAGAAAGAGAGAGAAGAGAGGAAAGGAATTGTGAACAGAATTTCTGTGTAAAACTGGTGTAAGTTCTTTGAATAGAGAGGTGTGGCGTGTTTGAAATGGATTCACGAGCAGAAGAAGTGACGGAACTTGAAAGGATGTGAGTTCCATTTCGAAGGTGTTTACGATTCTAAATCGCTACTGTAAGTAGCGTCTCCACAGCAGTGTGACAGCTTTCACCATGCCTTTACCATTCATACGCCATCGACTCCTCACGGCGTATCTTCTCGGCGATTTATTTCTACTTCGAATTTTCGGGGTTCCGGTTTCAGCTTGTACAATATCTGCTCTTACTGAAGCTATTTTTAAATTTCTCCAGTTGCAGGCAATTAGCAGCCTCAAGCCTTAAACGGGCGATGGCCACGTCTTGTGACATCAAGTTCCAATCACTTGTCCTGCTGTCTACTATATACAAAGCACCGCGCTTAAAGTCGTTGCCAAATTAGTCAAGTCCGATTGAGTTTCAAAATGTAGCACAAGACATAAAAATACTAGACCTATTAATAAAGCAAGCAATGTCAGCATTGAAGTAAGAATTTTGTGTCGGCGAGGTTCTGCACGGTGCTTTCTTCGCTGAGTTTTCCTTTGTCAGTTTTGTAGTTTTTCAAGGAACTGTTCCCTAATTACCTTGTTTCGTACGCTTTCATTTGATACTCTATTCTCGAAGATACGTAACTCCTTCAGTTCACAGCAGCTAAGGGAAGTAGACACGAAATGCCGTGAGGTAAGGCGATCGTCTTGCGTGTGGAATTAGGTGTTAGCGTATCTTGAGTTGCTTCATAGTCTGTATGGATCGAAGAGCTTACGTAATTCGTGTTTGCCTCTAAAACACCCGAGCGGTTGGCTGCTTACTTAGAGCTCAAAGTCAGACATTGTACAACTGCGTGTCGCAGCGCATTAAGATGGTTCTGCATCTCAAAGGTATGTCGCTCCTGTCCCGAAGGCGTTCACAACCGCTGAAGTCCTCCTTGTAACAGCAAAGGCAGAACTGTCCCTGTGCACTCCATGAATCCACTGGAGGTGTAGAGGTACACTTCCGCTCGTTCTTAACCTCAGGACTAGGTGGGTGGGAGTGGCCAGCGTCACGCCCAGGCCACTTTACCCCCGAAGAGCCCTTGATATTCACTGAACAGGAATCTGGGTGGGCCTCAGAGGCGGCAAGGACGCTTTGAAGAAGAAGTGAATGTCTTGCCCGTACCAAGAACGTAACCACGATTCCCTGAACGTCCCGCCCCTGTCACTGTGACTGTACCCAACACACTGCTGCTCTGAAGCATAATTTTGTACCTCCCCCTGTATGTCAGTACAGCTTACTTCCGCACCCCAACTGACTGACCATTCTGAGAAGCAGCCAGTTATAACTACTGTATTCGTTGATACTTTTGTAGTCTTCTTCATTATCTCCATACCTTGAATACTACAGCCTTCGAAATGCTAACCCGTTTGCAGTTCGTTATTATCATATCTGCCATTTGACCTACGCATAGCATCTGATGTTGAAATATGTGTAATCTAAGACCAATGTATTATTAATCGATCACAACTATCGTATACAATACACGTGACAATAGTTAATGTAAGTTACAACATTTAGAGGTCGAAACCCCAGATGCCGTATGCCAGGCTTACTCAGTATCGCTAACCTGAAGATGAGAAACACGGAAACGAGAGGTATACGGCCCAAAACATTTTAAAAATCTTTGTTTTCCATGGAAAGCCTGGGCACAAACACTGCAAACGTCCCTAGATGCGGCCGTATGGCCACACGAGCGCAACGCAATAGTTTGCAAGTTACACAAAACACACACACACTCACACTCACACCGCAGTTATGGCTTATTATTATTGATATTATTATTACTATTTAAATTGTGCATTAAAATTATCCACACCCACCAGTACTCAACATGTCGTACAAATCCCCCATAAGTAGTTTTCTCATTACACACTGTATTCACATGAAATTAAAGTGTTCAAAGTTTTTGGTTCTCTACTTTCAAACTGTTAACAACTTACGCAGCATAATATTATATATTTATAAATTCTAAATATTTGTCCTGCATTTCTTCTTCGCCTTGACTCGTGTTCTCTTGCATTAAAGAAGCACACATAAATAACACATATTTGAGAAATAATCGTTATATATCCACGTATAAAGTCTTTATGTAGATTTTCTACAACTTTATCTATGAATTCCATACGTTTCAGTTGGGTGACAAGTACGAAACAGTGCTAAATTTACAAAGCATCTTAACAACTGACTGGAACAACAGCCACATCTGAAATAGGGCATTCTCATGGCTTAGGCATTTGGCAACTGGGTGTTCATCAGGGAGGAATGGGTTCGATGCCCAGTTAATCTACTTGGTATCTGTGGTGGAGAAAATGGCACTGATACTGTTTTATCACTGAGTACCTACTTCTCCCCCTGTCACTGTTACTCCACCAGTGTTTCATTCTAATATCTCATTCATCTACCGCCAACGTTATACAGTCTTAGCAATTGACGCCGTCGTTCAATAAAACGCTTTTCTCCATCTCTTACGGCTGCAATAACTAAGCCACAGAGTGACATCCACGTAAACTGTTCCTCCTTTATTTTGTAAAGAACTTCTAACAAGTAATTAATCAAACTATTCTTTATTTCACTTCCCTACAGTAACGAGACCCCCTGGGTAATCAAGTGTGGCAGACACAACATGTTTGGATGATTGATGTACTACTGACGAACAGAACCCACCTGATCTCATAAACCTACCGTGGTATAACACCCGAATGCTAGTCAGCAACTTTGCCATTCAAGTGAATGCACTTTAAATTACGCTGCAACGATACAGAACGTTAGATATAATGGAACAGAAATTATATGTAATATTTTGATTTGCAGGAAAGAAATTAGTCACCAGAATTCTGACGTCACAGGAAATTAAAATGTAAAATATCTACGTGTTTTAAAATATGCTAATTACACTGTAGTGTGTGTCCATAGATAATTCAAGAAGTCCAAAACGCAGTAAAATTTAATTTCGTTTCAGCTTAGACTTTGAAATCCATGCGTTAAATAGACTGTACATGTCTGTATATTGCTATTATAATGAAAAGGAATCGTTAAATTAATATATGGAAGCGACTGCTTGTCTTTTGCTTTACTACAATCCATGCAATATTAGTCCCGTATGTGATTATATAAACATTATTTCAGTACGAATTTCTTCTGGAGTAGGTCTGTCAACGAAATTCTAAAGATGATTTCATGAAACATCCACAGTGGCTTTACACTGCGTCTGTTACGCTTCAGGATGTAAAAAAGGAAATAACTTACACCAGAAAATGATAAATTGCTCATATTTTTTATGTCTAGCGCCGCGAAGCCTCTGAATGGTTGGATGCATTTGTAAGGAATTGAATAAACGCTTCCACCAAGCGTTTATACAGAGTAGCGTGTCCTCATGAGTTGTGGTTTAATCCTGAACAGCGTTTTTCAGTATCCACCTGTTGTGCAAATCTGACTGCGTGCTGCAACAGACCGAAGGGATGTAAAAGGAAAACGCCATGAATTATAGCCCTCTTGATATTGGAAAATAGGGCATATAAAACACACACTTCTGCAGAAAACACGTGTAGGTATTTCAAAACTTGATCAGCCTTATATTATACATATGTGTGTACATAAGCGCCCGTGTGCAAGTGATGTGATACCCAGTAACACTATAGCCTAGTTGGTAGCATTGCTCCTTTTTTTGTTGTTCAGGTCCCGGGTTGAGATCTAGACCCGGATACGAATTATCTGGAATGAGTTTTCCGAATTCTATCTGTCTGCCTCTTAAGGCAAATTCCGTGACAGTGCCTCAGAACCGAACAGCCTGCTACTTCATAACTTGCAATTCCTTATTCACTGACCGTCTTAACATTCACCGCTATACAGGCTACGCTACAGACAGCGTCATTGAAAATATGCAGTCCTTCTTCTTGGACTGCATGACCCCTGTAGATGGGCTTGGTAGGTTGTTTCGAAAAGTCGGTGAGAAACTAATAGTCTGCGCTGCGGAAAATTCCAAAAGAGCGCAGATCTCATGTACACTCCGACGAAAGCCAGAGGTCATGCAAGACGTAATTATCATGCAGGTCATAAGAGACCGCAGCTCGCAGACATTCTGTACTTTACATTTTCGCTCACATTTGCTTTCAAGTTGTGGAGGCCTGCTCTATATTCAGAATTGTTTATATCATCTGAAAGCAAGAATTAAGGCGAGATCATTCCCATAAGAGTCTGTCCGTCCGTCCGTCGGTCCGTCCGTCCGTCGGTCCGTCCAGCTGTTTTCTATTCCTTTGAACAATATGGTGTTTGACATCTGCAATAAAGGCTTCCAAAGTCCTTATGAAACAGTAATTTTTTAAAGCGCTAGATTTAACGTTAAGTAACATGAGATATCGCACGCGTAGTTTATTTATGGGGTTCAGTTATTCTCAGAATTTGTAACAGTTTCTTGTGTAAATGCAATTGATCTTCATTATAGAAATTCATTCTGTTTTTCTTGGAAGCATGTTGTGGCTTTTAAAATACTATTTAACTGAACGTCACCTTGTGAAGAACGGCCATTCTTATTTGAATTGTGGCAATATTAGTTGTATTCGCTTTAGACATGAAATTTTACTTCAATTAATTTGTGACTTGCCTTAACACTTAATTTTCATTCGAGCTGATCGAATGGCTGTCTCTTTTACTTAAGTATATGAGTAGATTTGTATCTTTTTTCGCTAATTAAAAATCTTGTATAAAGGCGGTTAACGTAGCAATAATAAACACAACTGAGATAAATATATATCGCATTTAGGCCACTTCTACATTTAAGCATTTAAGAACCTGACCTCTGGTGGACGCTATAGGGAAGCATCGTCTCACGCTCGTTGTATTGGACTAGTCTTCGACAGGGCTGTTTATGTTTTAGTCACTGTTGCAGACAACACTGTTTAGGCCTACTGCTACCTAAACGGACGAAATTAGCCATTTTGAGATTTCAGAAGAAGGCTGCTTCTCTTAAAGCTTTTCCTACTACAATGCTAATCTCCCTTCCCGTGAGGCACTTTTGCTTAAAAACAAGGGCGACTCAGTCTTTCATTTGTAATAATTGCACCAATATTAAGAAAATGCTACTACATTTTAAAACATCATGTTTCGATGCGAATGAAATCAATTCTTAAGGCATCTACATCTTTCCATGTGGGACGGGATAGCGCAGACGGTATAGCAAATCGCTAAGGGTTGGACGTTTCGGGGTTCGAAACGCGACGGGCGCAAGAAAGTTCATCCTCTCCACACTCATCCAGGCCGTTCCTGCGGCCCACCCAGGCTCCTGTACAATCGGTTCCGGGTCTCTTTCTCTAGGAGGAAAGCGGCCTTGGAATGGCGTTAACCACCAACAACCCTCTAGCGTCCAGGTAAAGAATGAGAAGAACTATCCTTCTGCTCCTACTCTGTGACCTTCATGGCAGATTACAGGAAGACCTTTACATTTTCCTTTACGTATTTTCAGCATCCTCTTTGATGTCGCAGCTATTGAATGGTTTGTGATTAAATGCTGTAGGAGGAGGTACATTGCGTGTGGTTTGTAGCATTTGATTTTTATTTGTATCGGTCGAATTTAGCGTCTGCTTCTCACAAAGCCGAAGTCATAATTTATATTCTTTCCAAAATTGTTTATCTTGAAAATATTTGAACCATAGTCTGAAATATAGATTCTACTGAAACCTGCAAATTTTTCGACTGATATATTTTTGCCATTTTCAATATTTGACATAATACAAGGGACAATAAATTTTCTTGGTATGCAGTGTGATATCTGTCGACGACAGTAGCTTTCTATATGTAACAGCTGAATATAAGTATTGTTGACGTACGTTGAATCAAAAGGAACAAATCTGGCAGTTTGTGCAACACACTGGAGTACACATTTCCTTTCTTATTACGTTGTTACAAGTCGCGATCATATAACAATGACGGCTGTGTGGGAGAAATAACACAACCGCTATAATAATAATAATAATAATAATAAAGGGCTAAGGAATGTGCTAGGGATCTACCCTCACCCTCTCCAGGGGCATGTGATGCGAATACACAGCCTCTCTATGTTCAGGACCGTCCGTGCATGATGAAGAATCACATCCTTCAAGAGTTAACCCTGTTGATTGACAGAACACGGCAGATCTAGGGCAGTAAACCTCAAAAAGCTCCCCTAATCCAAGGTGTACATTACCGTGATGAGGGCTGCAGGCGCGTCCGTGGTGGAGGGTAAGAAACCAAGAACGGTGAACTCCGAGAAGAGGCGACCCTCGGTTTCAAGCAGCCTTACTGCGGCAGGCGGGGCTATACCGCAGCGGACGGAATACATTCCTAGCTACTCGGGGGACAGCGATGGAGATTAGGAAACAAATGATACAAAAACAGTGAGAAGGAAAGAGCAGAGGTCCTCTGACAGCACTGAAAAAATGGTAACCACACCGAAGAAACTCAACGTGGACCATCTCAAATCCCACCTAATATCGGAGCCGAACAAGAGAATGGAAAGAAATGGAATAAAGGATTCCGATGGAGTCAAGAGGAGATGAAGGAAGCTTTGTGGTGTTTCAAGTACATCAAATAGAAGACATTAGGTCAAAACTATAAGACAGCGTACGAGGTGTGGAGGGTGAGGAACCCAAAGACAAGGATAAATGTTGATGCAAAATTACTGTTACACAAAAAAAAACTATATTTTAAAAACAAAAAGAATACCAGCTGTTGATATTGATGATACAGAGGAAAATGTTAGACATGAAATGTGGAAAGAAGGTCATACAAAAGGAAGGGACAGCGACAACAGAATGGTCACAACTACCCAGAAGGGCGAAGAAGAAATTAACAACATGCTCAGCTTAGGTAAAAATCGGAAATAGAAACAGGGGACCACACAATTAGAGCTAAACTAAAAGAAGAGCTCCAAATAATGTGGCATAAAGTGAGGCTACTACAAAAATATATGAAAGGGAAAGGTTACCAAAACTGAAGGAAAACAGCAAATTGACAAAGCTGAAGGACGAAATAAGTGGCATAATTGAAGAACTTTGAGAAGAAAATGAATCAGATATAACAGAGATAAATAACTTGATATAAGCAGCAGCCACACTTATTGCACGAGCAGTGAATCAGCAAAGCAAAAGAGGCAAAAATAGAAGAAATGAAAACTTTTGGAAAATAAGAATACAACGGCAAGTAAGCAACTGGAAGAGAGTTAAATAATTGCTGAAACGGGAACAGGGTCTGATAACTCAAAACTTAAGAGGAAAAAGAGGAAGATTTTTCAAAAATATAAAGTGACAAATGCCAGAGAAGTAGCACAGCTGATAGAGACACTGAAACAGAAAGTGCAAGCAAAAGTCCAAAGAATTAGAAGATATGAAAAAAGGGGAGCTCAGTATATCTAAAATAAGATGCTTAATGAAGACACCAACACATTTTAGAGAAATTTGGGCACCAAGAATATAGAGGCCACAGGGCCTCCGTCTATGGCAGAAGTAGAACCTTACTGGAAGTCAATGTGGGGAGAAAAAGCACAGCATAATGAAAGAGCAGAATGAATAAGAAGAGAAGAGAGAAGGAAAGTCAGCAATATGGAGTGGGCGCCTATGACAACTCGGGAAATCGCGTCAGTTTTGTCAAAAACTCACAATTGGAAAATCACCTGGAAGTGATCAAATGCAAAATTGCTGGCTAAAAGCATCCTCACTGCCCACAGGCATATTACAAAAAACTTCAAAGCAATAATGGAGGAACCAGAGAAGATACCTGACTGGCTAGCCATATGAATAACTTATTTGCTGCCAAAATCAGGAGACAGCAAGGCACTCAGAAACTACAGACTGATTACGTGCTTAATAACCATGTACAAGACTCTAACAGGAACAATAACTAGAAGAATCTCCACACATCTGGAAGAGCAGGACATATAACCAGCTGAGCAAAAAGGATGCCATCCTGGAAGTAAAGGGTGCAAGGAAAACTGATGATATCAAAAGCAATATATGAGGACTGCAAGAGGAGAAAACGAATTTAAGTATAGCATGGTTTGACTACCAGAAAGCATTTGGCAGCGCTCCACGTAGCTGGGTACAAAAGTCAATGGACTTGGTAGGAGTAAATAGTAAAATTGTCAGATTTTGCAAGTTACCGATGGAGAAATGGAACACAACGGTCCACCTGAAGACAAAGACGGAAGTAATGCAGTCACAACCCATTCAGGGGGACTCTCTCTCACAATTACTTTTGTGTATAGCACTTATCCCATTAACACACGAGCTGAAGAATGCTGATTGTGGATATCAAGTACATGGAGCTGAAAGGAAAATAAATACTTACTATACATGGTTGACTTGAAACTGCTAAGTAGAAGTCAGAAAGAGCTGGAGAACGAAATAAACATTGTGAAAGCAATTAGCAAAGATATTAATATGAATTTTGGATTTGAAAAATGTGCAAAAATTTGTTTAAAAAGAGGGAGGGTCCCGAAGAAAACATACATAGAAAGTACATTTGAGAAGGACATTAAAGAACTGGACCCAAGAAAGGATATAAGTACTTAGGGATAGAAGAGAGCCATAATATACAGCATAAAAATGACAACAAAAAAAAGTTGAAGAAGTAATACTTGAGGAGATTGAGATTAGTTTTGGACACAAAATTAAGTGCAAAGAATAAAATACAAACAATTGGGGCATTGGCAGTACCAATATTTAGATACAGTTTTGGAATTATTAATTGGCACCAAGAAGAATTGCAAAAATTGGACAGAAAGACAAGAAAACTGCTAAACATCCATGGACAGCATCACCCTAAGGTAGATGTAGACATTTGTATGTTTCCAGAAAATACAGAGGAAGGGGGCTGATGCAGTTAGAAGAAGTTTGCACAATAGAAATTACAAAACTGATGGAATATGTAGACAGTACTGAAGATCCACTAATACAAATTGTTAGAACGCACCAAAACAACTTTAAATCAGCAATGGTACTGCCAGCCAGAAGCCTCAGGACAGAATTGCAGAAAGGAACAAGGCAAATAAAAGACAGCATAACAGAGAAGACATAAGGAAGGGGGCCGGGGGAAAGGATGCATGGACAATTTCCACGTAGTTTAGATGAAGAACTGGTGGAAAATGAACAGTCATATTGATGGTTAAAATTTGGAAACATTAAGGGAGAAATAGAAAGTACAATAGTGGTAGCACAAGATCAAGCAATTAGTACAAACTGTTTGAAAAATAAAATTTTGAAGGAAGAAGTTGACGGTAAATGCCGGTTATGTAAAAACATGAAGAAACTATTGAAACTGTATTTCTGTCGTTTATTTGATTATTTTTTCTCGTTTCGTGGTATATATAGAATTTTTCCATGGTGTCGAGATATTTGCCTTTCTTGCCAATGAATTTGATTTGCAGGAGGTCAGGTTTCTTCCCAAATCTATGCCCAGATTCAATAACGTGTTGAGCAAACTTAGAGTTCTATGGATTGTATTTGTATGCTTGTAGATGTTCTTTGAATCTTTTATCGAAGTTGCGGCCAGTTTGTCCTGTATAAGTTTTCTTATAGTCGCTGCAGGTTAGTTAATAGATGCCACTTTTTTCGTATATGTTCATTTTGTCAGTTTCTTGGTTTAGTAGATGCTGAAGGTTGCTTCTAATTTTGAATGCTATTTGTATATTTGAGTCTTTGAAAATATTTGATATACGGTATGTTTCTTTGCCAAAAAATATCAAACGACAGATATACAGTTACCTACAATAAGATATATGAGGTCATACTTGAAAATCAACACGTCTACTGAAACATACAATAACAGACGGCTACGCAGTCGGCTAAAATGAATCATTACCAACCACACAGCTATCTCTACAAGTGTCAGCAAATTTACAACAAAGAATAACTGCCTAGTCAAAACTACAATAAAACAACAACCTGCACGCGCCAAACATCACCAAACAACAGCTCCAACCTAAACAAATCATATATACTTCACGGAACTAGAAAAATAACCACAACGAATGAGACATCACACTCCTCTAAAACATGAGATATGTCATAATAGTATACCAATAAGCCTACTGAATCACGTAGTAACAGACAGTTAAGCAGTCGGTTTTACGAATCAATACCAACCAGTTAGTCACCTCTATCTGTGACAGCAAGTACTCACAACAAGGAGCACCGGCTTAAGCAAGACCACTACAAAACCACTATCGGTACGCACTAAGTATCAACAAACAACAGAATTAATGTAAGTTAAAGAAATATACAGAATATCAACACTACTACTTATTTAATATCTTTCAGCTGTGAAGACAGACGTGATAACATGGAGTACTAAAAAAACCACCATATGACACAAAAGCAGAATATCAACCTATGCACTCCTCGCAGAATATCTGTGTACTACGCAACTATTGAAGATAATCCAACTATGCAAGATTTACTAGTCAAGAACTCATACTAACAGTTTTAACTTAATATGTACCATATATACAAAAGTCTAACAATTTTGTAAAGTGAAGGCCATCACTATTTTATCTCAGTCAATGTAGCGTTTTGTGAGTTTTTGAAAATCGAGCCTGAAAATGGCATACTATGCCGAAACTAGTCGCTCGTTTTAACTTTTTAACTTATCAATAAATAATTACTTGTTGGCTGTTTGACTCTCTTTTTACTTATATATACATTCAGTATATTCGCTACAGAAGACAGCTCTGCTTGGAACATCACACATATTACGGAAAGTATTGCAGTCTGAAACTTGATATTTGAGAAGTGGGGATCACCGCTGGTTCAAGAGAAGTACAAGGGAGAAATGGCCCGTGGCAAGAGGCAATAATAATAAACCATAATAGAAGTATACTTAATAGGTGTAGCAATTCCTAATAATCACAGACTTCATAGCACCATCACCGAGAAGCTCCGGAGGAATAGGCCTACCGAGTTGAAAGAAGAGCTTGTAATATTATGGCAACTGAAAACGACCTGTGTAATACCGTTAGCACCTTCCACAACGGACATTATTCCAAACAAATTACACGAAAGTTTAAAACTGCTCAATCTCTGCCCTGCTCTATATATTCTAATGCAGACAGAAGTTATACTTAATACATACCGTACAGTCAGAAATTTTTTGGCAGAACAATGTATAAGAAGTTCTTGGGCAGTGAGACACGTACCCTTTTGAGAACCACCTAAACTGCTGTGAAGTAAGGAACGCTGTTGATGATGATGATGATAACGTCCTTGTAATTTCGGTTTCGACTTTGGCCTGTTGTTGGTTAGTTTACTGATAAATACTCGTGTATCCTAGATTTGAAATTTGACCATAAAGGAAAAATCACTCAGACAATAAAGAAATAAATGAGTAAAATTTTTCATAATTTAAACGTGAAAAATTCAGTGTGCGTCTGAATGCAATCTTATCTTCTACTTTAGGTGACAAGTCCATATTTATCCTGTCTAGGTGTACGCTGGAGAAGCAGAGTGTCTTCTACGGTGAGGGGGAGAGGGGTAAAGTTAGCGGGTTACATGTCTCGTAATTGGCAGGGTAAGGCTGCTCTGAACTAACGTGATTAAATGGCGGAAGCCGAAAAGCCTCTAGAGAAACACATGCATACGGATGCGGTCGTGGGGGCAAGTTTTAAGTGTTTGACGTTAGGTTTTAACTGACGTATTTTGGAAACGTATAAATATTAGTTACATGCACACTACAAAGGAAAATTCTGGTATGTATTATGCAATTTAAGTTCATCAGTATCCATATTATCCATTTGAAGACTGTATTCCACATTACATATATACTGTATATATCACATTTTTTGTCTCACACAGAACAGCGTCTGTAACCATTAGAAACACAACAATATTAATACTCTTTAGGGAAATAACCAGTCTTCGGAGTAAGACTCATACCGAAACACACACACATAAACACATATTGAGTGAGAAAAATGCAGGCTTTCTTGATGTTACATCGGGTGATTTATATAGCTAGACCTCTGCGCGGATACGGGCAGCCGCGGCAACAATTTTACGGCGGATAAAAATTGCTTGCAGGAGCGGATCGCAGATAAAACCACGGAAATGTGTTTAAAACGCATAATATTAACTCAGTCTTTTATTCTTCAGCTGAGAGCTTTGTATAATCACCCAAAAAACTTGATGTTGACGATTTATTTTCTTTACAGTTGGGTGCACGTTAGCATGCAAGCCTTTGTATGAGTGAGCACTTGCATTCCAACATCCACAATTCATGGGTCCGATAAGAAGCCTGGCTTGGGCAGTAGTCTCGCGGAATAGACAAGTACGCTGCGTATTAAGTATTTTATTTTATTACTGAAACAGCATTGACGATTAGTTTAAGGTTGTTCATTTCGTGCATTGATCTGATGCATTATAGTCAGTGTACTAAACCTACCAAATGCACACCGCTGTTGGTTCTAAACTTGGCATCACATGCTCCCTGAAGATGGTGTTTGAAAGTCGAAACATGTCGGAGCGGTGTATACAGTACTCATACTTGAATAGTGGCGTGCAATTAGTTGGTTTAATAAATTGACTATAATTCAGCACAGGCGAGTTTATTGATAGATTCTAATTATAATATTTTTGTAGTGGGGATTGGCGTCGTGCTGCCACCGATAAATGACAATTGGCCACTTTTATCCTGCAAAGAAGATACGAATTTGATAACTTTAGATAGCATTAACTTATAGAATAAAAGATATCCTTTCATAGGTAGTATAATCCTTATGTAAAGCAAACTTTTACACTGTTTTTCTTAATCTGAGTATGTTTAAACCTGCTTGCCAACAGTAATGGTGAAATACAACAAATGGTGAAAGAACTAACAAAACAGACCACAGATAATGGACTACAAATCAATGCAAAGAAGACCGAAGTAACGACAAACAGCGCTGAAATAGAAATCAAACTACACGGAGAAGCTTTTGAATATGTCCCAGAATGCACATGCCTAAAACAACCGGTTAAATTCTGGAGCATCTCAGGAAGGGATACCAAACGGCGAAATGGAATGGTTTCGAACAAGTTCATGAGTCTACGAATAACACAGGTTGTTAAATACTGGAGACTAAGAAAGCCGCCCTGGCATCCTGCGTGTTCCCGGTCCTCTTATACGGCGCCCAAAAACGATCACTTAACTGTGAATGCAAAGAGGACGCTCCAAACTTGGCGGAAGCTGGAAAGGGTAATGATGCATGTTGTGTGGAGCGACAGAGTGACGAATGCTGAAATAAGGAACAGAACCAGCATGAAGGACATTGTGGCAGGGGCTCACAGTCTCAAGTGGAAATGGGGAGGCCATGTGGCGAGAATGGACCAGCGCAGATAGGCACACGATACATTAATGTGGGACGTAAGAATAGGCAAAAGGAAAACGGGGCGACCGGAGATTTGATGGGCACACACGTTTAAGAGAGTAGCAGGAGGACAGTGGTCATGAACAGCCAAAATCGGAGCGAATGGAGTAGATACATATAACGTTCATAAAAAAAAGTGTCACAGACTCCGCAAACACAAGCAGAGAGTGGCTACAACAGTGTATTTAGTGATGCAAGTTCCAGCCTACCAGATCGAAGTGGAATTGTATTGCTTGTTCGAAGTGTCAGTGTGATATCTCTAGAAATAGCTGACCTAGTGATAAAACACTCGACCTGTCCCTAGTTCCACCAGGTGGCCCTTGCCCTCATGGGATTGAATAGGCTCATTTATTTATTTATTTATTGTTTATTTCTATTATGTCCTTCCCATCTTGTGAAAGGTTTCGTTTCGTGGTCCTTACCTCTTCTCCCTACTCACAGTACGTGTGGAGGTTGTTTATTTTCACTTGATCACACTCAGACACATACCACAGTCAATAGGACTCCTCTGGACGAGGGATCGGCCCGTCGCAGAGACCCCTACCTGACAACACAAACTCTCACAAGAGACAAACATCCATGCCCCCGGTGGGATTCGAACCCACGATCCCAGCAAGCGCTAGGGCGCAGACCTACGCCTTAGACCGCGCGACCACTGGGATCGGCCTTGTGAAAGGTACAGGTCTACATAGTGATGAAGTTTGTGGATTAGATTTACGCTGAAATTATTTCATTGTAACGTAATTACAACTGTTTTACTTTTATAACAAATTATAATTCTACCCGCGGATGCGGTTTCAGATAAGGACCCTGTAGATGCGGATAATATGTTATTCATGCCTGCATGGGTCTATGTATGCTTTAAAGTGTCACAAGACAATGAGTACAGTCCATGTAATTTAAACTTTTGGGAGCTGAAATTGATTTGAACTGTACATATAGAAGAATTCAGTTTCTGCGTCACAAAGAACACAGTCTTCATCACAAAGACCATCGGTGCAAGTTGTGTACGGGACGGTATTAAATTTTATTTTAGAAAAATAAGAAGCCTCAATATACTGTGAGGTCAAAATGTAGAATTCCTAAAAGTTATAGCAGGTGGTACGTAGGATTACCAAGTGGAATTTAAATGGCAAATATTAACAAGCAGTGAAGCTGAGATTGCGCCGATACCAGTGGCCGCGCGGTCCAAGGCGTTGGTCTGCGACCGAGCGCTTGCTGGGATCGTGGGTTCGAATACATTGGTGAATAGAGAGCCGAGCCAGATGAACGTTAGCGAGCTGAGCCCTTTGGAGCCTTGAAAGAGACTGTTTATGTTTGAGTGTTATGCGGGTTGTGTTTTCTCCTTAACTGCCGGGTTCTCTGGTTCTTAAGTTGGTGTTTTGTTTTGTTATTGTTTTTGTGTTGGGTTGCCGAGTAGGTGACGCCTGGAGTGTTTTCTTTGATTTAAAGATGGGTGAGCGCCAGAACACAAGTTTATGTTCGTTTGATCTTAGGAGTCCTCGCATATCGGCTTTTGGGATTCATGAGTGGATATATGCAAGTCTGTCTTTGGAGGAAGAAGACATTTTAATGGTGCAAATAGATGGACCAAAACGACAAGTGTACGTAAAGTTTACGGATGAGGCATGGCTGGAGGACCTTTTGCTAATACTCGAGGACAGGTGGAGTATAAACATTTCGATGGGGAGATTTCCCACTTCCGTATCAGCGTGGCAGGCCTAGGGGTGAGGAGGGTGCGCATTACAGACTTGCCACCCGAAGTGTCTGATCAGGTCATACAGACGGCCTTCAGTTGTTATGGGACATTGCGAGAGGTGCAAGCTGAACAATGGGCGCAAACGTATCGATAACGGGTGGCGAATGGAGTACGAGAGGCGGTGATTACGTTGAAACAACACGTTCCGTCGCATCTTACCATTGCTGGTCTCCGTGTGTTGATATCTTACGACGGACAGCCAATGACATGCTACGGATGTAATAAGACCGGACATCTCATTCACACGTGCCCGCTGCGGCAACGGACGCGGGAAACAGCGGAGAGGAGCGCTAATCCAACATGGGAGGATAGTGTAGCCCGAGGAACGGTGGAAAATCAGCGGGACCTCAGGGTACGGAGACAGGAGGGCAGGTTGGAACATCTGAGGCGGACAGTGTAGTGTGTGTATCTTCCGTTTCCGCGTCGGAAATGCCGGATGTGGTGGACCAGTGACAAGGGGAGAAGTCAAAAGGCTCTCCGAAGAGGGCTATGCGGGGCAGGACGTGGCACTACAACAGGCAAGACACGATTCAGGATGGACACTAGTGCACCCCATATGGAGGAGGGATTGACGGGAGCCATGCTTTGAGGGACTTTCGGACTCGGCACGCTGAGGATCTGAAGGTGGAACATAAGGAGAGAACGTGGAGGGAGACGAAGGCTGAAGGGAAGACACGGCGAACATCCAGGACTGGAGAGGTTGCCGACGTGGAAGGCGATAGAAGGTTCCCTGCTTCCGCAAGTGCGGCGCCCTCATTATGACGCCCGAGGTGCGAATCGTTAAAAAAGCCAGAGTGGAGGTTAAATCTCAGAGGACCAGGAACGGGAGTAGAAGTGGTGTGCGGGAGGTGTTAGTAAGCAATATCTTGGGCTGGTGTTTTTGTTGGCGGTAATGGCGTGCTGTGGTCGGTTGCCGGGTTAGCCGGTCTCGGCCCCTGGTTCCTTCTTCCGGTGGTCCCGACCTATTGCCTGGCCGACGGAGGGACAACCCTACCAGTACCCTTGGGCTTCTTTCCCTTTTTCCAGCTAGGTCGTGTAACCATGGCGGCGTAGGTAAGCCTATGGTGGAGTAACAGGATGGGGCTGGGTGTCCACTAACTTGGAATCAAACTCAGGACCACTAAGTCTACAGTATAATACATATAAAATCCCAAAATAATTACACACAAGAAATCGAACTGTTCTAGATGGCGACACGTTACTACCATAAGATATTTGATGGTTAGAGCCATATACCCCTCAGCAGCCTTTAGCAATGATTCGGGTCCTACCTGAACAGAATGGTGCAGAGAACGGCCCCAGCCATCTTGACCCTTGTACTTCCTCAAAGGCACTCTTTTGCCGTCCTTCTTCAAGTCAACCACCGACCAGCATGGATTCCTCCAGCAAGACCCCATTTGGTAATTCGACCCACATTTCCTGGGGTTTATAAATTGTATTTCTGCTGCCGCTGCAGTCCAGCTTCCTGGTTGCAGTAAGGCCTGCCCTGATTCCTAGAAGAGAAGTCTGCTGACTTATTCTTGCCTTACCTGGCTAGACCCACTCAAAACCAGGAACTCTCCATACTGCTTAGTGGCTGTACGGCACAATCGTACTAGCAGGTGGGTAGGTGACTAGCGTGGGGTTCGCGACCCCTCACATAATGCGTGGCGTTACATGGCGTGATTTCAATGCTTTAAGTCGGGTGTACCCCCCTCACATCGTAATGGACTAAATTTACAAGATAATGACATTAAATATTAATGGCTGTACATCATGGACACGGTTACGCATATTATCAGATTTTGTTCATCGTCATGAAATTGAAATCCTCCTTCTGCACGAAGTATCCACAGAGAAGGTGTCTCACATCACTGGATACACCACACATCTCAATATTGGCGATTCAGAATGCTATATGTCCATATTGGTCAAAGAGGACTTAGAACTAACACGGGTAAGAAGCTTAGCGTCGGGACGAGCACTTGCAGCAGTTTATGCAAGTGTTGGTCTTGTAAACATATATGAACCACCTGGTACCTCGCAACGTCAGGCATGTGAGACATTCTACAACGTAGACCTGCCCTACCTATTCGGATTTCTTCTGCCTGACGTGATTATGGGTGGGGATTTTAATTGTGTTTGGTATCCAGAAGATTGCACGTGGGAAAGGACATTTATTGGTGCTTTAGATCGTATGATACGTCATCTTAATTTTATAGATGCCTGGACAAAAACAGCCGCACGAAAGACCTCCACGCAGTGCGCAACCACAGAGTGCGGCACACCTCGATAGAATAAACGTGACAGCAAATTTAATTTTAAAAAAGTTAGGGGTGGAGACGGTGGTGGCTGCATTCACACACCATTTGGCTGTATGCCCAAGGGTATCCGTAGGTGTTAAGAGGGCACTGCGTGGACGAGGTCTATGGATACTTAACAGACTCCTGTTAGAAAATGAGCAACGTGGACTTCGATTCCAAGGTGAATGGACGCGTTGGAGAGCAATGCAACTTCATTACCCCGACTGTGTCTAATGGTGGGACAGATGTGTCGAGAGGAATATCCGTTACTTCTTCATGAGTGAGAGTAGGGAACGCAGCCGAATCGCTTAGTCGAACGAGGAGTTTTATCTTGCATGTATGTACGATATTTTACGAAAACCTGTGCTGCATAGGGAAAAATGGAGGGACTTGACTTTTTTAAAGGGAAGATAACTCATATATGCAGCATGAAGGAACAATATCTCGCCATAGATACGAGGGAAGATGCATTATTCCCAGAGAAGAGGCCGACGACCTTCCACTTTTCCCACAGGCAGGCTAGGCAGTCACCTGGTTAATAACCAGGCTACTGGATAGCAGTGGCGTACTACTGATAAATAACAGAGACATTATGCATGCCATGGCGACGTTTCTGAGCTAGTGTTATGACGACACGACGGGGAACTATGAATGTATTAGTCGTATGGAGCAGGAAGTGCGTACAGTGGTCCCCCGGACATGTGGGAGTATTTGGTGGGGCACATTATGGACGTGGATTTACACATAGCTGTGAGACAAGGGTCTTCAAACAAATCCCCGGGGTGGGACTTCATTAGTCTAGAATTAAACGAAACGTACTGGGAGGTCATCAAGGATGACCTGTTGCCACTGTAGAATCAGATATTTCAAAAAGCCAGAATAACTGCAGCACAAAAGCCGGCCTAGTTGTGTGTCTTCCGAAGAAAGTGTCGCCGATGGAACTGGGGGGAATATAGACCGATCACTCTTCTCTATTCAGACTACAAGTTTTTCGGACGAATTTTGGCGAACAGTATGCGACGAACTCTATCGACAGTAATACACCCCAGTCAGTACTGTGGGGTGCCAGGCAGAACAATCTTTGATGGGATAGCAGTAGTACGTGTTGCGTTAGCATATGCACAATTTAAGAAAAAACCACTGTGCATCCTATCCTTAGACTTTCAAGCCGCTCTTGATAAAATTTCGCATCGGTATCTCTTCCGTATACTGGAGGCATATGGATACCCCGACGACTTGCTTCGGGTCATACAGGCCATGTATGGTGGAGCACTCTCCTCGGTACAGGTAAATGGGTTTCTTTCGCGGCCTTTCTCTGTTCGTAGCTCCATTCGACAAGGTTGTCCAATGAGTATGCTACTGTTTATTTTGGCAATGAACCCATTACTCTGCATGCTAGATGGACACCTGTTAGGTTTCGATGCGGCAACGGGTAGCAAGGCGTCTATGTGGTAGCATATGCGGATGACCTTACTTTACTCTTGTCAGAAGAACAGGAGATCAGTATGGCGCTTGAGGTTATTGGGTCATATGAGAGGGCAACACGAGCTCGACTAAATCTACGGAAATCCAAAGCCTTGGCTGTCGGAGCCTGACATACCTCGATATGTGATACGGAGATTCCGTATTATCAGGATATTACAATACTTGGGGCCACTTCGCGAGCACAGTAGGTGAGTCACATCATCTAACATGGTCCATAGCTGCCAGGAAGGTTAAGACGTTGGCAAGAGAGGCATACAGCCGAGACCTATGCCTCCAGTAACGCTTAAAGTACGTGCACACATTTATCTTGTCCAAAATATGGCATGTGGCGCAAATACTTCCTGCAACACAAGAGAAGACACGGCAGATACTGCAGTATCATGGTACATTTGGCAAGGGGCGGTATTTCGGGCGCCTCTGTCCGCCCTACAATGTGAGGCAAATGCGGGCGGTTTGGGCTTGGTGGATGTTGCGACCAAATGGTAAAATCTGCAAGAAGAAGACGCGTGTCACCTTGCGTAACATGGCCAAGTCTGAGAAGGAGGCTCCGCGGATGCGAATAATGACACTTCATCCAGCATTTGACTGGTCAATGGCGTGGAAAAATTACGGTAACGAGATCTTACCCGACAGGGTTCGATCGATGTGGTATAGAGTAGTACATGACATTCTGCCAACAAATGTCCAGATGTACAGAATACACCTGAGTGATACGGACAGATGTAAATGCGACACACAGGACAATCTGTTACATCGCTTAACGGAACGGGACGAGAGTTCCGCGATTTGGCAGTGGACTCGCTTCCGTTTGGCGTTGATACAGCGGATTGCACCTTGTCACATACCCAGCTTCTGGCTACTTTTTCCCAGTTTCACACTGTGGTCACGGGCTAAGCACCAGGCAACTTTGTGGTTTCTGGCGCACATGGTTTACTACGTGTTTTCTTCCTCTAGGGGCATATCAGTGATTGATTATTTGGACTTCATGCGCAGAGCACGTTGGAAGATGTATCAAGACAGCAGACGGATGGAACACTTTGGGAAGTATTTGGATGTGTTTTAGGCGGGACAGTGACGGGTGCCCCTGGAGTGACTATGCCCACTTGCCGGAAAGAGGACAATTGGTTAAAAATATAAGGCCGTGATTGATACTTTAATGGCTGTGTATGTGTAGGATGAAATTTTCTGTCGCTGCGTATGAGTTGTTGTGTAGCTTAAGATGGCAATAAAGTAAAAAAATCCCACCAGGAGCATGGTTATTTGTCTTGTACAGTGTTTGTGTTGTCAGGTAGAGGTCTCTGAGATGGGCCGATCCCTCGCTTAGAGGAGTCCTGCCGACTGTGGTGTGCGTTTGAGTGTGGTCAAATGAAATCACAAACACCCTCGACACCTACTGCGAACAAGTAGGTAGAAAAGGGAAGGACTAAGAAAGAAGAAAGACCCGAGATTTCAACGGTTTTGACAACATAATTTTTTTGATGTTATCAGAGGAATGTAATTATGCGTTTAATACACAGGGTATTGCAGGAAGCGATTAACTTTCCCGTTTCGGGCAGCTTGTAGCCTCTATAAAGAGAACTGTTCGTATTTTGTTTTAAGTTTGATTTTGCTAAAGGTAAACCGTGGGTAGAAGCGGTTATTAGTCTCATATGCTAAAAAACACAAAATTAATGTTCAAAGAATTTAAGTCCTATCTGGCCCGGAACTGCAAAGATAGCAAGTAAATGAAGTATTCTACAAAGCAGACAGGACGGGTCTTTTCCAGTGTAGTATATAAATACGCTAAGTAAAGTATTTTTTATAAGTGTTCCTTTGTACTAATTTATTGAAGACGTAACCTTGTGTTTACATAGCGAACATACTCACACCCAGTTGCAGAGTATGTTTCCATGTACAGGTGATGTTGTTCTAGAGGTTACTCAAATAAACTGATACCTGTACGTCTTGTGGAGTACTTCATGGTACAACAACTGGTAAAACGCCTGCAGTATCAACAGAAAAAGAACGTATTCAACGGTGTGTTATGTCGCTTAACACGAAAAATGAATCCTTTTTTTCGGTCACCAGGTTAGGTTCCATGTCACTTCTTTTATTGTGTCAAAGAATAAATCTGTCCCAATTAGCCTGAAACAAATTGTTAATCAATGTGAACTGGTAGGCCTAATGCAGGAAAAAACAAATGACGTAGCCCTCTGAGCTGCTAACGAATTTATCTTTTAAACTGACGTGAGCAGTGTTTTGCTGTGGATAATTGACATGCGGTCTATTGATTAGTGTAGTGGATCCAGGTGTCGGCAACCTCTCGACCTTTTCATGCAGCCTGCCGATCATCTACTCCTCGAACATCTGCTGACGTACGCGAGCTATCGAAGCACTGTGTTATCTGTTATTAATCAATTCATAAACAGATTGCGAAATTTTATTTCGTCAAATTTGAACGAAAAGTCTGGGAGATATGCTTTTTTCTGAGAGTAAGAATTACTATTTAAAACCCGCCAGTAAAAATCTCGGCAGGCAGACATTGCGCGGGGAGATTTAATTTAGACGTTAAAGGGATAATGAGCTAAGGGAGCACCCCACTGAATTTTTTTGGGTACTGCAGATTATTGCCTTCAACGTTTGATTGTATTTTGCAGACTATACGACAGCACATTTCACACAGCTCAACAATTTTTTTCAGAAACAATATCCGTGGGAGAAAAACTGTTTGTGTTAGAGGGAAGTCCAACATGCTTCATATTTAACACACTATATTCAGTTTCAGTGGAAGATTGTTACATTCGTAATGACTCTGATAAATGCATTGGTAGTCAGTATAATGTGTGTGGCAAGATTAGTGAAAATATCATGATTACATGATTTACAGTAACTGTAATATGAATGAATGAATACCTGATGTCTATGATCCCTAATATAGCACACTCGTGTAAGTAATTGCAGTAGATGTTTAAGGTTAATTATTCTTGGCATAACACTGCGGTGTTGTTACGTGATGCCAAGTACGTACGTAATACGATTCCGTGGGCTTCTTATCATCAAAACATTTCTAGCTTGGCGCTGAAGTTAAGGCTGAAGAATGAAGCAAATTATTTTGCAGTGCACTAATCTCATCTGTTACCGTGTTTTGGAACTGTAACATAAAAAATAAATTTTGTTATGGGAGGCTGTTGTTTCATATACTAAACTAGAGACCTGACGAAATTTAGATCCTCGCCTTGTCGTCCTTGTGCCTTTCAACGCCTAGCGGTAAACTTACGTACCACCAGGTTTAATATTCAAGAATTCTACATAGTGTTCACATTGCTTTTATGTGTTTTGTGTGGATCTCAGAACAAACAGCGATTATTTCCCTATACAACATCACTTGATTGGTTTTTATAACCGAAGTGTAGAGTTTACTGCGCGGTATGGGCTGAGTCTTTATAAAAAACAGACACATTTTGTCTTTAAAGAGTTAATGGAACACCCTTTTTACTGTTCCCTAAACGTAGCATTTCTTCCCCGATAGTGTAATGTCCACTAACCTCACTTTCTCTTTGGTGCCCTTGAATGATCAGTCGGAGTAGGATCCTGTATTTCAGAAGTGGCATCCTCCGAAAACGCTGATTCATCCTCGTACTCCTGGCTTTCGCCAGCGTTTGTAATTTCCTCATCCTGTGATTCTTGTCCTTCTGCGTCACAGGTCGGTGTCAACAAAATTCCTGTTGTGATAGCGTTTGTTTCGAAGATCCAACAGCAGCGGTCCCTTAAAAACCTCGGAAATTACAACCTCTGCCATCGAAGACGTCAAATCAAGACCTGCAGCCCCGCCTGTCACTTGTTTGTCCTTGCCTGATCAATGCTGCTGGTAAAGTATTTCTTCACTGTGTGTAAACAAAGTCTCGGTTACTGCCGTATTTTTTTCCCGATGAGCTGACCAGCACTGCATACCGGTGCCACCCACACGAGCAACCAGGAAGCAGGGGACAGACAAGCTTGGTCGCTGCTACCTACCAGAGCGGCCGCTTTACACGCTGCCACTCAGTAAAGCCCCGTTTCCGTATATGTGTTTGTCCGCTCAAGTTAGCGCGTGACAAACGCCCCTGCACGCTAGGCGCTGCAACGCAAGACGTGGCCTCTGTGAGTTTCGTGTCAATCGGACATCAGATCCAGAAATGGGAGAGGAAAGCGAGTCAGTCGTTGGAATGACATTTGTCAGCCGACTGTCCTGAAGCTGTCGTGACTATCAGTAAATGAGGGGCGTTACCTTTCCAGTTCACTGAAACACCCAAGGCATCCTGCAGTTCAGAAACTGCCAATTACTATAGGTTTAGCGAAGCAATTTCCTTGTTTCCCCGAACTGAGTCGTGTTTGTTTATAGACACAACAATCTATTATAGCACTGCAAAGTTTCGATCCCGCGTTTACGACAGGCCGCTGTGGAATTACGAAATGATTTTAGGGTTGTATATTCCGAGCATTGTTATGATGAATTATTAGTGCAATAAATTGACTATAATTCATTATTACGAACTGATGTTTGCTATGATTTTTGTCAAACGCGCATAAATTTGTCAGTTTGCAGTGTCAGTGTTAATGTGTAACATGGGACGATTTTTAGCGTACAGTGCTTCAAGTTTTCAACCAATTGACCAATTATTTCGAAAAGTAGTGTAAAAATTATACAAATAATTCTTCAGATTCCTGTCTGTTGGCGAAACTGATGAAACCTAACGGGTCTAAGAAAGTTTCGTATGTTATGGAGATATATTAAAAACTGTCTACACGTTACGTACTACGTATTATCTTTGTGAAGAAAAACAGTATGCCGGCGATGCAAGTCTTTGAGGTGATGTCCGACAAGGTTGACATTCACAGGATTTGGTCTAACGTAATATTTACAGAAACGAATAATTAATTAAAAGGACACTCGTAATAGTCATGTAGAACGTGATATCCGTGCAATAAGAAAGTAGCCTTTCAGAGCTACTCGGACCTGATTGTTACTTCCTATATTATTTCCACAGACGATGACTGTACAGTAATGTACCTGATGCAAAAAAAGTCTGTATCAATATCCTACCTAAGTTCAAGCCTGCATTTTGCAAAACAGAAAGCTGAGGAGTCGGCATCATATTTGAAAAGTGCACAAATATGTTTACGCTTCGAGCTGATTTGGAACGCCTGCCAAAATCACATAAGGTTTTAATCGGAACCTACGCGCAGATGGGAGTGTAACATTAAGTTTCATTTTAAAGACGTGGGTTGTGATAATGTGTGCTTGGGTCAAACTGATCAGTTCCCTTATAGGCTGTTTTGGACAGAGCATACACTTTGGGGCATATCTTGAACAGATGAGCAAATTCCAGCTTGTGAACAGCGACTCTATAGCTTCAGTTATTTAGTTAAGACCACCACCAGTATACAATTTTGTATACGGTCTGTAATCAGTAATTAATGTTAACAGCTAGTTCTGTTACAAGTATTACAGTTCCTCAGTCGTGTCATGGTGTCAGAGCTTGAATATTTGTGAGCGACATGTTACTATGTTTAAATAAAGGGTTAGGTATCAAAAATAGAACTGTCAAAAGGTAACCATATAGGCCTACTACAATGTTGGAAAAGAAATTTCAGTATAAAATTCCAGATTTTGGCCTACGGCTATGTCAGTAACCATATGAATATGGGTGGGTAGATAACTATTAAAGTTTCAAAGACCGACTTTCATATACTTTACGTATAAAGATTCAGTTACTACTTTACAGAAAACAAATTCTCTCTTATGCAATTTTTTAATAAACCCAACTACTGCACAATTATATTTGTATACTGTCCGACATGTTTCGGCCGTAACTATTCGGCCATCTTCAGGGAGAATGTTTTTCTTCTTGACAGAGCAGCATATGGTGCATTAGTGCTTATTAATATCTATGTTTGCAATCACTGTCTATGTTAAAAGCTTATGTTAAAATTGTTGTTGGTGTACACAAAAACCGGTTAAAATCCATTAAAATCTGTCTCCAAATATCTTGTCGTCAGTATGTGGGGAGAACCCAGACCGTATTCACGTTGTGTATACCACAAGTGCCAATTCTAGTGCTAAATCACACGAAACACGTAAATACAAGGTGTGGGCAAACCGCAGAGCTTCTAGTACTACACAGTTTTGTTCATACGGTTCTTGCTAGGATCTAAAACGGTTAATATAACGCTGGTGACCATAGAAATACAGCTGTGAATGCATAATCTTTACAAGCTTCACGTTTAAATTTATCGGATACAGCCGCGCCAGATCCACGTATTGTCTTTACCATGTGTCGGGTCTGGCTATTCTTAAGCTTTCCTTTGAGATATAATTCTGTGATACCTCACTACGACATTACAGTTTGTAATTCATAGGAATTCTAATATTCATTATTCCACCCATTCGCTTCGTTTTTTAGATATTAAGTATTAAGTACGTAATTCAGTTGTGTACCAACTGAAGCGTTTTACCGCCTCATTGACAGATGGTAATGTGGGCGTATGCGAGACCAATTTGGGCGTGAGCAGAGAAGGTACAAGAGTTTTCAGTCTCAGTAGGCCACCTTCGGCCGTGAATATAAACCGCGTTCCTTTCAACGCCAAAGCATTAGGGATGTCTTGCTCCACGATATTTTGTGCGTCTCAGAAAAATTATGTGACATCTTTCGTAACAGAATCTGCTGTTGCGGTAAAGGAATGAACGACGAACTGACTGTGCAGCTGGCGACTTTGTAGGCCTGTTTACTGTTTGATTTAAAGATTCTCTGTCGTTTCATATATTGCTCATCTTGCTCATATCGTGATGATTAGCAGTCAAATAAGATACTTTTCCAACTAATGCACTATTTCTATTCTAAACGTAAATATTGGTCCAAAATGTTTCGATCCCGAGTGGGATCATCTTCAAGGACTCACTCAAAAATAAAAGTTACACAGACACTATTAACAGTATTGCACATGTTACAAAATAAGAGATAGTCAGGTAGAATGTAGGTCAGCGTGTGGTGGATCTCTGTTTTTACTGAAAAAGTTAAAAGCAGTACGTTAATTAAAATATAAATACGAACAGCCGTAGTACATTTACATATAAATGAATAAATGTCCGTACCTTCCGCACGAAAATATTCAAGTCCCAATATAGAGGTATGTACTGTACTTAGCATCGCAAATATCGCTCTACAATAAAATATTTTCAACACATTCCTTAATTTTTATTGCTTAGGTTATGGACTGGACCTCGGAAGAATCGTCGTTGGGTCGGATACTGGCAGAGATTTCTCTCTTTTCTAAAGTTTCCAGACCGTTTCTGAGGCCCAACCAACCTCCCAGTTAATGGGTACCGGGGTTCTCTTCTCGCGAGTATATTGAACAAGACATGAAGCTGACCACTCCTTCTTAGCGCCGGCACGGGATTGAGCAGAGCCGGCGCTAGGAATGAGTAGATTTAGAACAAGGCTTCATGGAGTAGTTTAATTTTCCCTGGATCCCAGCTGTTCTTGGTAGGGGCCTTTGCAGCCCTACATGCAAATACACGGCCTGGTCTAGTCCCGGGCGTGGGGGAGGATGTGGTTGGTGTACTGCCTGTTCGCCTAGATGATCTGATGACAGGGAACAGTGACAGAATCAAACCACAGACTGCGACGTGTGAAATGGACATGCTGCTTTAGGAATACGGATGCCTCTGACTGCAATCCATCTGTCTCACGTAGAATAATTGTAATTATTTTTCGACAGGTACACGACTCTTCGTAATGTCAGCTGTAGACGACAGACGATCGTTCCACTCTCTCTTCCTGCCCAGAGGTTTCGAAGCAGTGTTAGAAGAATTTGCTTCGCTGTGGTATTAAGTGACAGGAGGCAAGGGTGCTGACGTAACTGATCTTCCGAAAGAGGTGATGCAGGCGGGATATTTGTTATCACACACGTAGCCAGCTCTGTCTATATTGGACGCGCAAAATGTAGTCACAGCTCATTTCAACCTCGTTAAAAATAAGAAAGCTACTTCGTTATCTACCAAAATAATATTTCATTTAAAAGAAATTTATTCAGTTGAAGCCTTTTCGTGTTAACCTGTCCAAGGTAAATAATTAATGTCATTGAACGGAGTCTGCAGAAAATAGTAGTCGCTATGCTAGTCATGACATTCCACATCCTCTATGCAGTACGTTCCTTTTATCGTTGTCCTCAGCACCGTAGCTGTGCCACTTACGTGCCAGCATATGCAGCTGCCCTGCTCGGTGCGGCAATACGGGAAGGACTGTGACTCTGAAGATTTATTGCTGTACTTGACAAGAGCGCACCACTGATCTCCATCTTGAGCCAGATGAATCCGGTCCATATCCTCACGCTCTATTATTTATGGCATGCCTGCCTTGCCAGCATTAATGATGATAAGGACAGAACTGTGTGAAGTTCTGGAATGTTAACACAACGACTACTAAGTCAGTTAAGTTCATGAAATTCTGTGTTGTAGAGAATTATTTTAGAACGAAATGTGCTACTACCGAATGTAATCAGCTTTCAGTTCGATAGCAATGTATAAATAAAAACTGAATCTAGGAATGTTAGAATACGAGGGAGCTCATTAACCTACGAGCAAACTCCCTGCCGTATAAAATTATTAGTGACCGATAATCCGATAACAAATTTATAATGATTACGTGCAACTGAAAGACCGTCCATTTTTAACTCTAGTGTGCGTAGTATTGAGGTTTGTGTCTTCTTTCTTCTATGTAGTTGAAGAGTGTGCATAATGTATGCTTTATTTCTTCTAGGTATTAAGAATATTTTCATCATGTAGAATTCTGTATTCTCACAAAGAATTTCCCATGGAAATTTCCGCACTGTTATCTATACAATAAATCCTTCCCGGGATGGCAAATTAGTGCTCTAAAAATCTGACATTTCTGAGTCGGCCTCTTTTCTGTCTTCAGTGCTAAATTCCTCCTTTCAACTAGGGCCTATAGGGTTTTGGTGTTATGTGTGACATCCCGTTGTCATATACTGATAGAGATGAAAGGGTGCAGTCAATCACAACTATACTTTGCAGTGATTTAATGTATATTATGCAGCATGTTTTGGATTTAATTAAAAGCCAGTATCAGGCATTTTAAAATTGCTTCTAAAAAGATCACTTGCTTATAATACTATAAAATTTAGTAAAATTTAAATAAATGCGTTGGAAACATCGCTACTTTCATTTTATTAAAAATCATCATTGTACCCGCCTATGATATTTGCTCTGGAGCCGGGATAGCATAGTCGGTGTAGCTACTTGGCTATGGCCTGGACTGTTCTGAGTTCGAACTGTGGCAGGCGCAAGGGATTTTCTTCTTTTCGAACCCGTCCGTACCGGCCCTCAGACCCATCCACCCTCCTATTCAGTGTGTACGGCGGTTAAAGCGGCCGGGACGTAACGCTGACCACTCACTTCCATCTAGCGCCGAACTTGCTATAACTTTTCTCCCCTATATGCCTTCATGGCTTGGACAGGAACTTTACTTTTAAGTTACATTATATTTATCAAAATGACAGATGTCAAAATACAGCATAAGGAATTCACAGAATTGCTTGGCCCGACAAATTTTTTTCCCTGTTCGTTTACAATCACATAATCACATAAGCTGTTACAGGTAATGATATTAGAAGTACATTATACTTTGCAATTGAATAACATGTAGAGATGTATAAAAATTTTAAGTTACTAGGTTGTATTAGATAAAATAAGCTTGTGATATTTGCCCTCAAGAACAACCTCTTAGGGGATTAAAACATGTTGGGCCATAATATAATATCATTTCATGTATCAAGTATGTTGTGTTTTGATTTTTATCATTCAGTAAATTGATTTAATACAATCACATAATGAATATTTTAAAGAAAGTTACTTTGTAACCAGTCAATAATGCATTTATATGTAAGGTTTGGGAGAAGGATTCGCTGCTACGCTTCGTCTGAGGTGGATACAGACTTTAACTTTTAAAGCCTAGCGGTAACTTTACGTAACACCAGTTTTAAAATCAAAAAATTCTACATGCCACTCACATTGCGTTTATGTGTTGTGTATGGGTCTTGGAACAAACAGCGACTTTTGTCTTATACAACATTAAAAGACTGTTTTTTGTAACCGAGAAGAAGAATGTTTACTGCGCGGTACGCACGGATTCCTTATCTAAAACATACGTTTCTTCTTTAAAGGGTTAAGTACAGCATCAGTTTAAAATGTTATAATTGAATATTATTTTGAGTAGGATGGGAGATTCGAGATACGAAATTCTAAAAACAGTGCTGATGAAGGCTTAGGTATTCTCTAATATTAGCCCTATACCTCGTAAGAATTGCCGACGTTTCGGAGAAGAGTGCTGCTTCTCATATTTTGGATTCCACGGTCATGAAATGTAGCCAGAACGCTCCTCCAGAACGCCTGACACTGCTCACCAGATGAAACGGTGTAAAATCCCAGAGAATGTGAAACTTCAGCACTTCCAGAAATTTGATGGTGAAAGTTCTTGAAAGTTTCCGATTGAAACCGAGAATAGTATAGGAATTTATATCTGAGCACCCCGCTGTGTGGTTAAGTTTAAGGCAATGGTTGGCAGCCTTCTAGACACAGCCGATTTTATTGTCTGTTACTATTTCAGTATCATTATAAAACTTGAGACAGCCAATTTGTGATCACCGCTTTTGTGATATACTAACACAGCTCAATCATGACAAGATATGTGATGATGACTTGCTTCTTTGACAGCGGGTAATAAAATTGTTTGTGTAGGAAGGCTCTCATCAGCCGATGATTTTATGGTGAAAGAAAATAACGTTATGATTGATCTTGTTGGGAATTTGTAAGGATGGGAGGTCGATAGAACAGTCTCAGAGCTGCGTTCAAGGCAGGACAGTGACACTAGCAGTGCTGAAACTTCGGTTTCTGCTATCCATAACACTGATGGTGAAAGATTTCATACTAGCTGTATAGTGAATTAGTAGTAGTTACTGCTAGTTTTACCTCTGCTGTGTCAGGGAGTAATCAGTAAAATGTGTATCATTTGTGTGAAATGTTCTTCAATTGCACGGACCTATGTACTGAATCAGTTACTACTTAACAATGTTGTTTATTCTCAGTACAATATTTAGGGTTTAAATAACCATTGTACTGGTTTTTGGGCAAATGAAGAGTAAAGCTGCTGTAAGAGGGTTCATGTACTGTGTCAAGCTGGAGGGGAAATGAATGAACACAAACATAAAGCAGTTGTCGCAGGATCAAGAATAATATCAACAAGTTAAAAATAAATAGAAAATAAGAAAATTTAATCAAATTTTGAAATTCTAATTAGTCAAAGCCTTAATTCCAGTCTGGTCAATAAGAGTTCTCGTACTCGACTTTTCACTAAAATTTCTGAAATTTTTTAGGCAGCCGGACATAAAGATACAGAAAGAGTTAAATAAACAACAAGGTACACAGGTGCTGGGAACAGCCAGCTACCGTCAATACATTTCCAACCTACTGGGCGTTCCCAGCAACGGTGCACGTGACGGGTGTATATAATGATTATAATAAAACAGGACGTACGCTTTGGATATGTAACACTATATTATGCACATACCGATGTGTAACAGGGCGGGAAGAAAGGCTGTGTTTCCGTAACAAGCGCTGTATTTCCTCATAAATTCACAAGTTCAAAATACTTAAATACGTTACTTTAGATGATATTTACCCACCTGTGTAGTGTAGTGAGTGCAGAAATCTTGTTGCTTCAAGTTCGAAGGTGCTGCAGGACGTCATTCAGCATTAAATTAGCTTCATAGAAGAAATAGCAAATAGGGTTAATTTAAGGTCAGTGTAAACACAAATATAAAAACAAATGTTGTGTTCACTGTCAGTAATAGTCGTTTGGGTACCTGTTGGTGTCTGTTTGACACCTTTCATGCGTTTAAGTGTTTTCTGTCTTACCTTGTCCAAAAACAGGTCGCGTAGTACTTGGTTAAATTTTTATGCTGAAAATCGCAACCAAATGGTGGCGTGAACCTTTGAGGAAATGTCTACAAATTTCAAGATGCTCAACTTAGCAGTTCACAGAAATAAGTCTTTCTAATTTGTGTTCTGCTCAATAATAATCTGCACTAGTCTGACTGTGCTGGTAGAAGCCTTAAACGGAAGGTAGATGTCATAAGGCCTTCTCAGAACTTTTTCATGTGTAGCAAAGTTGCAAGGGCAGACACGTTCTTCTTGCTGAAGTTTGTGTGAAGTATCTTGATCAAACTTAAACCATAATATAATGTAATACGAATTTGTATCGGGAACTTCTCAGTCGTTTGCATTTTATTATCCGCCTAACACTGCTTCAACAAAGCGATCAGCCACATCGAAGTACTAAGATAACCGTAGCTGAATTTCTAAGAGAAGAGGCATCGACATCTGCTGGTGATATGAGAGGAATTTTATTCACGTGTAGATGACTGCAGAACACTCCATAAAATTTCCCGTGGGAGGTCGCACCACAGCGCCCCCTCTAGACCCATCGTATTTACGCGCATAGAGAGAGTACAGGTACAATTCCATTCATTTTGAAATTTGGTACTAGCTGGAGGTGAGAGTGCAAATTCACGATCCGGCCTCCTTAACCCCTGAGAAGAACTTCGCTGCGCATTGAATAAAAGGCTGCGTGGGCCCCAGAGCCGGTCTGGACCTTTTGAAGGAGAGAAAAATCTCTCTTTCCACTACCGGCATCGAGCCCCAGATCATCCAACCAATAGCCTATTTTTTATACAAAAAGCCTTATCCCGGGTGTCACTGCATAGAAGCATAAGCATATTTATAGCCTAGCCTAATTTAATATATGGTCCATACTGCGGGATATGGGGAAGAAGAATGTAGTAAATTGTACCCAACGAAGCCAGAAGCAAAGTGTAACAGAAAAAGAATAACACCTCCAAATATGACAAAAATGTATACTTCATTTTACATATAATTTTATATTATGTTATAGCTGCCTGTAATAAATAATTCGAAAATAATAGGAAAATAATAAAGAGAGAGAAATGGGTTTTATGATAAAATTAGGAGAGAATAATTTTCGGGCATTATTGCCCCTACAAAATGCAAGAATTTAAGACATAGAAAGTAAAAATTCACTCAGATCTTTCGGTCTCCAGTCTTCGACCATGTAAAGGCTGTGTGCTGGAAACACATTGGACGCCCTAAATGTACCATTATCTGTCACAAGTACGTAGGGAATTTCATTGATTTTGGTATCCGAAGCTCTTACTTTTTTAATTCACCTGTCATCACAACACCAAAATCTCTTAATGTTTCTTTTTTATTTCAAATTGTTATAAATCAATAATAAAAACATATGAAAGGAAAATGGTTACATGTCTTAAGACTCTTGTCCATGTGCCCACTGCACTGATGTGGTCCCGAGTATGTCCTATATTAAGACCAGCATGAAAGGATAATTACCCCTTACCATTTTGTACATTTGTGTTTGATTGCATGCTGAATACAGCTCCATAGAAGTTAATACTTTAAACCAATAACCGCTGTTTCTTTAATCTTCCTTACCACGAGAATTCTAATGTGAACTTAAGTACGAGCTACAGAACAGCAGGAGAATGCATTTCATTTCTTACTTCCGGGCGTAGAAGCTTTTAGACATTTTGCATCATCTATTCGTCTTAACTTGAACCTCTAAGACATGGTGTACTCTCATTTCAGTGTACGTATCTCCGCCATCCTTTGAGCTGCTTACACTGTCATGTTTACTCGCCTTCTATACCGAGTACTTAAGTTTCATTGCTGCTGCCCGAGCATCAAGCAACAGCCCAAAGAAATCAGACCAAAAAATGCAATTCTCTTTGTCCATGTATACTCTTTTCTGCAGGAAGTCGACCTGATTTTCTCTTCAGCAACCAGGTACATTTCTTAAGCCATATGACATAACGTTTATGGTGGCCTCGCCGTCTAATTTGCGCAGAGTCTATGGTTATTCAAGCTGTAGGGTGGCGTCCTCTAAGACACGTATGCATCGATAAATATTCCTGTTTTTTGTGTCTTGTAGAAGACCTATGACGGACCGATGCCACGTCTAACGATAATTATATAGACTCCATAGCCTATTTTAAAAACTTGCTGTGAAGCAGAACTGGCAAAATTTCCTGAACGGTTACAGCTAGAGAAGGTCAGTGTTTTCAGAAGAATTATATTTTTTTCGTAAAAGCAAAATTAGCCTAGCCTCTGTGCTTAAATCTTCTACAGCGAAAGTGACCAGAAAAATATAAACAGGTTATTTCCTATCGTCAAGAAACATAATACATTAATTTTGATGTTAACTTGGCTTAGGGGCGTTGCAAGAATATTATCTTTGTTTGGTCTGAGAAAAACTTACATATTACTGAATGAAATACTGAGTTTTGTAACTTCAAATCGGGCGGTGTGTATGAGAATCACAGCCCGCTCAAGGGTACATAACCAGGTTTCAAGCATTCTTAACTAGATGGAGACAAAACATATCTTAATAACATTACTAACGTATTGCACTGTAGCACGGACAATTCTTAAACAGACAGGGAAAGGCAGGTACAATCTAAGCAGTGGATGTGACACTTCCGCGTACTGGGATTAAAAGAAGAAGGGTTGAAACTGGAAAAAAATATTTAGGAAAGATGTAATTAAAGAATTCTTAATAGAGTCAGGACAGAAGCAACAGCAATATTTTTTTCTGTAAAAAGATTGGATAGAGGAAGAATACCGAGGAAGGGATTAGAGATAATTTTAAGCGAAAGAATATTTTGGACAACTCAGCACAGAAAGATTCAGCGGGGGGAACTGCGTGACATTAAAAGTCGAAGAAAGACTTGGCAAAAAATCAAAACGAAAGACAGCGATAAGAAAGAAGTGACAGGAGAAGTTTTGTTCGTCGACAAGTATAAAATGTAAGCAATGCTAGGAGGAGGAGGAGGAAGAGGAAGAAGAAGAAAGGTGATTGGTCAGCTTCACGCCCTAGGTGCATTACCCCAGAGATAAAGGCTTCGTATCTGTAATGCGGAAGGTAGTGTGGGTTGCAGGGCCTGTCTGACAAGATGACTAGTACAGAAATGACTTTGCCACTCCCAGGAAAGAAACTCCGGTTTCCCAGGCCATGCCACCTTGTATATCGACGACGCTACCTTGACACAGGTGTAGGATTGATAGGAAATTTTCTTTTTTATATACGCTCTTACTCTGTTCATAAAAATCAGTAAGTATGCGTCAAATACAACATGATTAACTTATATTTGGAACAGTTTACCTAAAAGTGCTACGTGTTTAGGTTTAAATTGAGCCATTATCAGGATGTACAAGAGTTTTTAAAAGGTCATAATGCACAGAAATACAATCAATATTAATCAAGACTGACTTATCAGAATTGTCAGATTTAACTAACTAACCAACTAACTAACTAACTAACCAACTAACTAACTAACTAACTAACTAACTCAATGCAGCAGAGGTCTTCTTGAGAAGCTAACAGTTTCTCAGCTAGTCAAGAAATTCCCGCATTTTATGGAACCCGGAAGTTCATTACCGCATTCACAAGAGCACGCCGCCTATCGCTACCCTGAGCCAGCTCAATCCAGTCCATGCCCCCAGCCCACTTCTTGAAGATCTGTTTTAATATTATCCTCCCATGTACGCCTGGGTCTCCCAAGTGGTCGCCGTCCCTCAGGTCTCCCCACCAAAATCCTGTACACGCCTCTCTTTCCCCCATGCGTGCTACATGCCCCGCCCATCTCATTTTTCTCGGTTTCATTACCCGAATAATATTTGGTGATGAGTACAGGTCATTAAGTTTCTCGTTATATAGTCTTCTCCACTCCCCTGTCGCCTCGTCACTCTTAGGTCCAAATATCCTCCTCAGCACTCTATTCCTGAACACCCTAGGTTTTTGTTCCTCCCTCAGTGTGAGAGACCAAGTTTCACACCCATACAAAGCAACAGGTAAACTTATAGTTCTGTGTACCTTAATTTTTGTGTTTTTGGATAGCAACCTGGAAGACAAAAGATTCTGTACCGAATGATAGCAAGCATTCCCCGACTTCA
>BLKM01000200.1:0-14266 GCA_013340265.1 Coptotermes formosanus
TGTTTTCGTACAGTCGCAGGTCTACACTAACTACACATTTTTTAAGTCCTAACAGATGGCGCTGACACCAATTTCTTTTAAATTTATCCCTACATCAGACTACTGCCATCAACGGCATAATTTCGACTCACCTTCTCAATCTCCTGAGTACTTCTAATTCAACATTATCTCCATGCCCCCACTAACTTGACTTACAATTACAGGGGTTGAGGTAGTAGGTTAAGATGGGGGTGTAGTGTAATGAAAACACAAGTTTCTAAACATTTATTCTGTAACATACATAGTCTGTTTAAGATGGGGTATAGTATGAATATATGAAAACACAAGTTTTTAAACATGGAAGAAGTGGGAGAAACTGTACATGACAGCAACGATAATACAGAAGGTAGGAAGGTGGACAGAAATAGGAACATTAACAGGGTGTGACAAGACTGTTAAACATCAAGGGATACAGGCATGCACCCAGAATTTCTCCTTGGGAGGGGGGGGGGGGGTGCTCTCCCTGAGGTTATATATAATTTATGTTTGATTTTAAGAATTAGATTATAAAAACCATGTTCTAAGTATAATATAACACTGCAACGGCCTTTATATGCATATGAATATAACTACATGTTTCATGACTCAACCACAGTGTCTTGTCTTCTTGTTTTTAAATTCTATTAATTTACTTTTCAAAATTCTGTATGTACTAGTCATCAGCTGATTTCAGTGGATGATTTCAGCTGACGGGTAAATCACGTACAACATTTGATACCATAATATTTACAAAATGTTTTTTTTTTATTTCAGTATTGGAGGTTTGGGCAGGGGGCCGCAGCCTGGCAGCCCCCACTCTGGTTCGCCATTGGAGGAATAACAGGGATGGATGAAATGAAGGAATGAGAAGTCTGAATGAATGCACAAAAATGAAGAAGCAAGGGCAGAATGGAAGAGGAGTAAAGGAATATAAGGGCAGAGGACAGAAATCCAGGAAAAGAAATGTGCTGTGGTGCATGATAGCAACAGAATGAAAAAAGCAAATGCGAGAAAGTAAAGGCAGAAAGCAGTACTGGGATGAAAGCCAGGAGTTACAAGATAATGGAGAAAGGAAAACAATGAAGTGAAATAAAAATAAGAAACATAGGAAGGAGAAAAAGATTAAGAAAGGAATATCTGAAGGTACAAACACCTCAAAACTATATACACTGAACAGAGCACAGGATATCTAACACATCAGAACAAATCCTGCAACACTAAGAACACCAACAAATGCTTGCTTGCTTCCTGGACTCATAATATGCAGTACTGTGATGGTTGTCATCCCATTGTGATGTCAGAATAGACAAATACCCAGACACTCTCTGACACAACTATTCCCCTCATTGCAACACAGCTACATTGTTTTGGTCTACTACATAACAACTGCTAGGCTGTCACTTCTTTAAAAAAACGCAAACATAAAAAGTACAACTTAATTTGTTTTCGTGAGATCTCAAAAATGACAATTAGTTAATGCACATCTTTATTGAGTCAATAACTCTTATTTACGTAGAACCATCTTATTTATAAAAACAATATGTATAAAATTTTACATTTGGTATTTTAATATTTATCTTAAATTCCAAAGGACATTCATATTTCCTCTATGCTGAGCTATGCTATGCTATTCTTCTTTCAAGGTTGTATGGCACACATTGAGTTCACACGGGGTATATAATCTTTTGTTACTGACTTTCTGCATGTCATATTGTCTTATATTTTCCTTCCATTTATTTTGTGGATTCTGTTTTTTATTGGTCAAACTTACTTTTGATGCGGACTACTGTTTTTTCATGTACCTCATGCTATCATCACACAAAATGACCTCAAACTTTTTTAAAAGATTTTTTACTTGACAGCCTGATGATGGTTCTGTAGCGGACTGAAATATGCAGCTGTGTTCCAATAAAAGTGAACAGTTGTTTTAGATGGGAAGTCTGTGTACTTACTTTGTCTCAGAATGCAGCTTGGTTTACACTGCTGAGAACTTCACAAAACCGTATTTACAATTTAGGTCTTCTGGGATGTGATTCTGTCACTGGGTGAATGGCTCCCAACACTTTGAAGGACAGAATACAACAAAGGTGGGCATCAGTGTCCCATGCACGTGGATCATACTTTATCCTTTGTGCAGCCCTTATACTCATGTACTTAGCAGCCCTGCATTTTGAAAAGTGCAGTATCCTACTTGCAGAGATGTCCTTAAAGTCCCCTGGTTTCATTAAATGATGACCCAGGTACCCAAATTTTATGTGGCCAAAGCCTCACAGTCACAAAGATGCATCTCAGATGCCTGTTTGCATCTGTCACACTCAGGACTGTGTACCAGCCCCAGTTAAAGTAGGTGTCCTTTTAAATTACAATTTCCTGTTAGCAGCTCTGTCCAGCCTCTTAGCTGGTTTACACTCAAGCTGAGTAATTCTCCAACTCTTTTAGGAGAAGTTCTTTTAAGCAAGCCCTTAGCTTTCCTTTGTCCATGGATGAACTGCCATTGCTATGCATGTATCCTATTCATCAATCCCCTGATCACCTCCTGCCAACCATGGTAGATATGCCCAGGGCAGCCTCAGGTCCTGTAAGTGGATATGAGGAGCCCTGCCTATCTAGTTGACTAGCCAAACAGTTTGAAGGATTATACTGCCTTCAGCTTCCCTTGAAGATGAAAGCAATACAATCCTTTGGAAATGTCAGGATCACTGATCCAGCAGCATGGCATCATATCCCAGAGGAACTGGAACTTCAGCGTCACTGCTGTGACAACCTCAAGTTTGGCATGATGTTATTAGTGTGGCAGCATACAACACATATCACCCTTCTGTACATTGGTGCTTGTAACTCGTTATGCATGAGTAAATGTGAAGAGTGATTCATATAGAGTGCCTGGGCCATTTCTGCCTGTGATTCTGGAAAGACTGACTGTAAAGAGATGGAATGCTTCAGAAGCACTGCCTGATCATGCCAGTATCATGCACAAGTAATCTCCCGCTGCCTCAACAGAAGGCGTTGTGCGCAGGTGTCACAAAATTATAGGCCTCAACAACCCGGATGTTCTATATGAATCACTCTGTACTCTTATATGGACTGTCCTATGAGATAGTTAATGAACAGCTGCTATGGGAATTGTTCTCATTTGCTCTAACAAGACTGACGCCCAGCTGATTGATCTTTGTTTCCTGCAGTTGGGGTTGCTGCTACCATTGCGCGATTTGCACCAATCTTGCACACACAAACCTTCTTGGGTTTATGTGACGAGGGGACAACACTTATTGGCCTTCACCACACGAGATGCGGTAATTAAAATGTACCTCACTGGGAACTGAACCCTGGCTGCCTACACCATGTGTCACCTTGTTACCAACTATGCTATCATGAAGAACTGAACTGGGGTACATAAATAAATAGTAAATGACTTTATCGGAATATAGTGCATTGTGTTGGTGATTATTAGTGTTAACTGAACTCAGCTTCTGGTTATAAGACATACAAAGGAACAATAAAAAACATGGAAACTAATATGGGGATAAACAGTGTCTCATCAACTACTATTCTGGGGCAGGGTCCACTACTGCACTGCAAAGTGTGAATGAAACTGGACAGCTTCCATTAAACAGCACCTCTTGTAAGTGTCGAGAAGGTGTCTTAGTTGATTTGTAACACTGTAGGGGAGAACAATTACATGGATACGATAAAACCCCAAGATGTGAAGAGCAACACAGAAAGTCATGTTACCCACAGTATACTGCTGGGTGCTAACTTACATCGAATACCATACAATGCCCACCAGACACTGTTTGGTGTTCTGTTCTTGAGATGACTGGCTGATACGAATGCAACAGCACAGAGGAACTCATTTCAGGCAGGTTGTTCTACTTTGAATACAAACTCTGTGTACTATATGGTATGACAAACAGTCAAGTGGTCAGCTTCCTGCTATAGCCAATTTACCCCATACAAAAGAGACCCACTCTCTAGCTGAACACTAACCTACATGGGCCACAAGGCCAGTCTACATGTGGCAAAGGGGAAAAAATACTTTGGCCTGCCAGGGCCACTGAGCTGGCATGCAACCCCTGTACTTGCTAAACCATTCTGTAACTGGTTGGTATGCACCAAAATTAAACTGACCCTACAACTGTTAGTGTGGACTCCCACCATCAAATTTGATCATGCACTATGCCAGTGTGCTCAGTTTAAACAATTTAGACAGACAATATATGAACGACAGCATGTGGTAACAGGAAGTTCATGATTAAAGTTGCTGTATCAGTACAATTGTACTCCACTGTCAAACCAATGTAGGCGAGGTATGTGTTCCCAGATCCAAACTGCAGTGTTTATTATACATCATACATAAGATCCAGCTTATCAGATCACCCTTATTTTGTAAAAGAGGGACAACCCACAAAATACCAATTTTACAGCAGAAGCAAGAAGGTGGCTCTGTTTTACATATGACAAATGCTTTCAGAGGGACAAATTCCCTTACATATCTTGGTTATTCTTGAGGATGGAATTGTCATCTTTTTGCATACCATACAGCAGTGGTTCCCAGCCTTTTATGTGTGTGGCAATAAAGCAGCAAATGGTATGTGATCCTTGACCCCACCTTGGGAACGGCAATAGTCAGTGATATTTACTATAAATGAACTAATACTAATGCCTTTTTTGAACGGTATATAACATTGCCACGTATTAAACAATATTAAATTTTTAATGTTACTTGTCAAATCCAATATTTTTTTGGACAATATTAAATACACAAAACATGCAAGAAAGAAATCTTTATTTAAACAACTCATACATGTGCTGGTTTGACAAATCATTTCCTTCTAAATAAAAACTTGTGAAGTACTGAACATATGGAATGTTACACAAAATGAACAGAACAATAATGTCAAAAATTTAGTGACCAAAATATTTAATACATGTGTTACTTGTTTTAAATAAAGCCTATTACCCCCCTTGTGACCCTACGTCAGACCCCCCCACGACCCTGATTTGGGTCATGACCTGAGGTTGGGAACCACTGCCATAGAGGATGATTAGTTGAATGATCCACTACACATAACTCAGTTTAGCTTAGTGGCACTTTGCCCTTTTTAAAAAACAGGGTTGAAATCAAATAGAACAGCCCTGTGGTAATGGTGCAGACAATCTGATGTGTTACGTACCTTTAGTACTGGCTCCACGTAGCTGTCCGCAGTTGACAGGAATGGTCCCTTGACATAGGCCTGGGACATCCATTTGGGGACAGGAGGGAGAAAGGGGTAAAAGCACAAAGCATGATTTTTTTTGCGTAACCAATCATACACTTATTATGCAAAGGCGACTAGTCCGTGAATGTTCACAAAATTATGCAACCTGTCAGGTGTGAACTGTGTATCAAAACCAAAATAAAACACGTTAGAATTTAGACAGCCACAGTAAGTTCAACTGCTCAAGAAAGCAAATATGTAGAAAACCTACCTGGTTAGAACTGGATATTATGTTCAAACAGTAATGTAATTTAAAGATTTTTTTATTAATTTAAACTTTTTATTACTTATTTTTTTGTGGTCACCACCCTAAGGTTATATATAATTTATGTTGGATTGTAAAAATTATGTTGTAAAAATCATGTTGTACGTATAACAGAATACTGTCTGCAACTGCATTAATATACAAACAAACAAACAAAACTACACGTTCCATGACTGAATGACAGTATCCTACCGTGTTTTTTTTTTAATTCCATTAATTTATTTTTCAAACTCCTAAGGTACTAGTCATTAGCTGAGTTCAGTGGCTCATTTTGGCTAAGGGGAAAATCATGCTAAGCTTTTGAAATCACAGTACCTACAAAATCTGTGTCTTTTAAATTTCGGTTTCAGGGGGAGGGGCTGAAGGCCAGCAGCCATCTTGGGTGCGCCCCTGGTTATCACCGATATATTCGTTGACATCAATCACCATCACCATTATCATCATTATTCTGTGGCTTAACTCTGCTGTTTTGCTTATTCAATTATTTGTTTAATGCAATGTCAGTATTTAATATTTTGAATACATAACATGACTGTAAAGCAAATTTCCTCTCCATTTCTTGATGTACCTCCTAATGCTAATATAATGTAGTCAACATAAGAGAGAGAGGGAGAGAGAGATTTTATGTTGCTTTGCCAGGACTTCCACTTGCTCAAACAGTTTCAAAGTCACAAACCTTTGTGATGACACAAATGTTAATGAAGTCAAACTGGTGACATTTTGGTTCATCCACTTAGTAACGTTTATGATATTGAGGCACAAAGGGAAAATTAGGTCAGCTACTCTCAAGTAGAAGACTGTGGAAGGAAAGAAAAATTTAGCCCTTTGTGAAAAGTTTTCTCAGCACTGTACTGTTCAACATTCCTGTATCTCAGCCAATCTTTTCCACCTTCCCACCTACAGTATTCGTGGTGGCAGTTCTCAGTATAAAGCTTGTAAGCTTGCTAAATGTAGCAGGTAAGTTCTATGTACATGATCAACTTCATCTTTTATTCCCATTATTTTCATGCTTCTGAACCCATTCAGTAGCACAGTGCTGCTTTTCGTTTCCTAAGTCAACATCATGCAAACATATCACATGGAAAGAACATGACATGAAGAGTGTAATAAGAAACAAAAATCTTGTCTGCGATTAGCCATTTTGGACTCTTCATATTTAACGGAGTTCAACAAAAGTATGTTACAATCACACAGATTTCTAGTCCTATATACTATCCGCGAGTATTTGTTCTACTAGTCATGTTTATTTTTGTGAACTGGTCTCTCAGGTATGAAGCTATACACATTCCGTTTTCTTCACTACTGGCATAACACTGTGCTACACAGCGGAATTCCAATTGAAAACACTGGGCTTTATCCTGCCAGCACAAGAAGGTGAGGTAAGGTGAGGTTATGTTGCCTAATATACTGTACTATGAGTTGTAATGCATGGTGCAAAATCTGCGTATTTGGCACTAATGACTGTAGCAGCTGAAGGGCCTAAGCTGTTTTTAAAAAAAAAAGCTTGCATATCTGTGTAGGAGCCACGTAATCCAAACCACTGGAAGTTTGGGGGGGATTTGCTGTGCCTTACCTTACAGAAGGGTCTCAAAGTGCTGAACTGAAGTCTGAACTATGATGCCTTCTCACAGGTGTCGTGCTGTCAGGAAGGCCGTTCTGTGTGCTTGCATAACACAGTGTCAACATGGTGTGATTCCTGATGTCTGTGATCCTGAAGGGCAATGATGGACAGATCCTCCCACACATCAGCGATCTGTCCCATTTCAACACAGTACCACATCTGACCACCCTACACGGAACATGCAGTCTGCAGACTGAAGTACAGCAACATGTGTGGCAGTCCCTCCTCAGCCCAGCAGTGACACCCACATACAGTTTTTAAATTACAGAAGAAAGTTGTTAGAATAATGATGGGTCGTGGGAGCAGGGAGTCATGTAGAGGTCTCTTTAAGGAATTAAACATACTACCCTTAAAGTCACAGTATATATTTTCCCTAATGTTGTTTGTGGTGAAAAACAAAGACTGCTTTGTTGCAAATAGTGAATGTCATGGAATTAATACTTGGCAAATTGTTAATCTGCACCTATTCCAGGTTAATATGACCATGTACAGGAAGGGCGCATACCATTCTGCAGTCAAAATCTTCAACAGCCTGCCTTTGAAGCTTAAAGAAATCTCACATAATCCCAAAAAATTCAAATTAATGTTGAAGGAATTTCTTTGTTCGCACTACTTTTATACAGTGGATGAGTTCTTTAATAGAACAATCATGCACATCTATTGTATGTTTATCACTGACCTGTATTCTATATGGTAGGTTCACTATGTGCGGACTCTTCTGTACCTATACTCATGACTTCTGCTACATCCAAGATGTGAATAATTAAATATGAGGGAATTGAACTGATGTACTTGCTTCTTGTGTTTTGTAGGTTTCATTATAATTGTTAATGTGTTAGAATTACCTTAGGTATATATTATATTTGTAACATGACAAGTTCTACATCCAATAGGTTGGTTGACCACGTATGGATTAACAGAATGCATAACAAATGAAATGAAATGAAATGTTAGCTCACACAGTACCACTTCATGGAGATCCTTCCAAACCTGCCCACAAACATGAACATTTGTAAGGATCCTCACATATCTGCATATTATGATCAGTGTGGCCTGATCCTGCTCAATGCTCTACTGTTTGCAAGCATCAGTCAGCATTTCTCACCTAGTCAGCCCACAGTCTCTGTCTGCCAAACAACCCATCTGAGACACACTTACCTCATCACACCAATCTCTGGCTCCTTTGCCCAGAAGCTCCCCTCCCCCGACCTTGAAAATGTACGCTGCACAGGAGAATGTGGTGTTCTGGACAGCTTAATCCATGTAGCGACTCCCTACAGGCTGGACAGTCTGGGGTTCAAAGCCCAGTGAGGACGAGATCTTCCATACCCACCCAAACGGCCCCAGAGGCCCATCCAGTTTCCTGTACTATAGGTGGGGGGGGGGCTAGGCAGTCAGGGCATGGTCATGACAAGTCACACCCATCTAGTGCAATGGTTAAAGAAAGGGTGCAGCTATACTTCGATGCCCCCTCTGTGCCTACATGGCATGTTATAGGGTGTACTTTACATTTTTACAGGACACTGTACTACCAATGCTGCCATGTTGAGCTGCTGTCTGATCACTCACTGAACAGCACAACCCAGCCCAGACATGCTGCCTAAATTTCTGCACATGCTTGAGAAAAGACATGAACATTATTTGAGCAGAAAAAGATAAAATTATGAACTGAACTGTATTCTGCAGAAACAACAAGATACCGGGCATTGTATTTTAAACTGTGTTACATATTCTTGTTGCCTAAATATATACAATAAATCTGTATGTATGTCACCACATGTGTGTCTGAAATACACAATGTGTGTAGGGCAAAGGTGGTGAATAGCTGTCACCTCTGCCTGGGGCACTGCATATGATGATATCCTACCTGTACCCCTCCCAGGTGTCTTAATACGATTATATCCTACTTACGCCCATACCAGATGTTTTAATAAGAAGGTGTCACTGCAATGGTGAGAACTACTCATGTCACACATACCTTTATCACTAGTACTCACTGGAGACTGATGCTGCACGGGTGAAAATGGACAGAGTGGAGGGTACTGTGTAGTCCTTGTTCACTGAAATGCCCCACCAACATCCTTCACCACTGGCCATAACAATGATTACACATGTGTCACGTTCAGTGCACAGATAAAACAGCCTCAGACCCTACAAGGAGCATGATGTAGGAGGAAATCTCGGCTCCTGGTACGACCAGAGGTGATGCTTCCTGAGTTTGACGACAGTCTTGACACCTGGGACTTCCCAGGCCTGTCAACAAAGAGGATCCAGTAAATGACCACTCACATAACTGCACATTATAAATGAATCTGTTCCGTTCCTTGAAACCTGGGGAAGCGGCATTGGCATTGCGTGTCGTCCAGCTCTGCTGTCCTGCACGGACCTCTGCCACGGTCTCTGGTCACGTGCCCCACCCAGTACTCCTGATTTGCTAGATTCCTGCTATGAACTGCTTCCCACACACACACACACACACACACACACACAGCACTGAGACACTGAAAACACCTTACCTGACTGCAAGCCACAATATAGAAAACATACAGCAGTGCCGGTAAACTGTATGTCCCACCGCCTTGCCTGGTGTCTGGGCACAGGATCTCACTTAGTTCTAGTGATCTATTTCAGTCAGTTGGATATTGTTTTCAAAAGTGTGTGATTTTCAGTCATTTGAATGTTGTTTTCAAAACTGCGCGATTTTATTAGGTATTTCTTTGTTCCTCTCCTATGATATTCAATTATGTTACTATTTTCCATTTATGAAAATATGACAACTAAACACCCAAGCAAAGATCATATCAAGCTACTGGCTACATTATGTTGCACCAAAAATTTATTTCCTTCAGAGTGTTTCAAATAATCATACAAAAACATGCACCATTCCCATCTGTAACGACAGGTATCAGTATCTGAACTAACACCCACCTTTCTTACTGCGGGCCTTGCAGATGGCATGGCGGAAGACACTGTGTGGTGCTTGCTCACTCAGGAACTTCACATCGTTCACCATTGGGACGCTGACTGACACCACTCTGTGACTGCAAAAGAAGAGAAAGAGTTGTATAAAACGTACAACTGTTATAACAAATACAGCACAATACCAACCAACACCAAGAGCATCAACATGCAGTGTAAGCCAGTGAAGATTTATCTGCTCATCACCATTTAAGTTAAATTATGCATCATAAAAGTTACAACTAGTGGTAGTTACATGGTAAAAAAGAAAAATATCTTGACATACACAAAAAACTTTTAGCACATGAGCCAGTTTGGGTGTGCAGAAACAACCCAAGTGTGGCAATTACAGGCCTTAGGAATTGTCGAACTCAAGTTCTGAAGCAGCCTTAGACTGGGTGGTGATGTATTTTGCAAAAAATGATCTGTGTATTACATATTATAGACAATAGTGCCTTAATTCTTCAACAACTTCAAAATTTTATACTTAATTTCTTGAAAAAATGCAGTGTGCAGCTTATTCAAGGGTAAGAAGCATTCGAGAAAATGTGCTATACAAGTATGGATGTATGTCCAAGTTCTTTCATGTCACACACACAACGTATTTGGATAGATACAATTTTGCAAATGGGGAAAGAATGTAATAAATTTCACTCACTTCAAGTCCTCCAATGCGGCAGAAAACTGTCGCTTTAATAGAACAAAGCATCAACTGCTATTATAAGAATACTGTGTTACACACTGTCCATTTGATACACAGAACACTTAAGAATGTAGATTTTGCTGCTGTCATGAGGCAAGTCATATCTTAAACCTACAGTGTTCAGCCCAATACATTAAGCAAATTCATATCGTTGGAAATAGAGATTTGCTTCAGTTAACAGACCCAACAGAGTATGTTCAATCACAGCCTTACAGGTTATGTGACAACCCACGTTATGAAACCTTCCCAAAAATTACTTTGCCTGTTCCACGGAGCACAGTACAATATCTTTTAAGCAGCTAGCTAACACTCCGTCATATAGCCACTACATTCCCATCATTTTCACAAACTCAAGGTTCGTTATAAAGTTCACAAGGGCGTAAAACTGGTGCCCCCCCCCCCCCCCCGAAGGTCGACGGACGCAGTTCTATAACACTGCCAAAACTTTCATAATGTTTCGGTACACAAAACACTACAATGATAATATACTTCACTACTATTGCTGTATAACAACCAAAATTATTTTTCATAAAACATTAACTTTTTTGGTATTTCACTGCGTAACGAATTCGTATTTGAATCTAGTCCAGAGTAGGGCCTTCATCTTTGATGAACACCTTATAACACTTTTATTCACCAACATTTCCACATGATATTTATTTATTGTTACCCACAGCAATGTACCTACATTAAACTTATGTAAATATAATACTCAACACCTAACCGCCTTTCGCTGCCTTCTGTGTTACAGCTGTCAGACCGACACATCAGGGTTCCCAATACAATTATCTCACAAATTCAAGTCATGGTACCCAAAACATATGAAAAACTGAGAAATACAGAAACCACCGTTACGCTGCCAGGTATGACGACAAAATAAAAAGTATTATTCCACTTACTTCAGTATGGGTTTTCATGCAGGTGCCAACTTGAGATTCCTGGTTTCTAAAAGAAATCCTCCAACACATTCATTCATTTTGTTAATAAACTTTTGATTTCAGATTTTAGGGGCTTTTTTTGCCACCCACAGAGGTTAAGCATTCAGATTTTGCTTACTGGCAGTTTAAGATTTCATGTTTCATTTCAGTCACAACATCCACGTACCAATCAACATTCAGTGTAGCACCGTTACGTTGCTACATAATATGCACGAAATGTTGGCCACCCTGAATAGTGCGCAATTTGAAGTCTTTCGTAGTGTCTTACCGAATAGGATGCCGTCATGTCTCAAGAGGATTAATCCTCAGCCCTGTACAATATGGCAACCTGAAATGTCATCGTGTCTTCAATACCGTATAATTCGAAACTTGGTTACATGAGCACGACCAGTCCTGTATGTTGCTTCCTATGTAAACCAGTGCTTCTTCGAGTTTTTCGTGCGTGCACACCACCACCCAGTTCAGCATACCAAGGAAAATTTATGGGGGCCAAAAACGACACTTTCTCAAACAAGAAAAATCCATACCTACTGACGGCCATTACAGCTTAAGGGCACAACACTATGGCCTACTGATTCAAGCCCGTAACGAATGTAATCACATTTTATAATGAATACATCCTAACAGCAATAATTATTAGTCACAAAGTATCATTAATACGCCGATTACTAACCCTAATAACAAATTTATAGTGTCCACATCGCATAATAGGATTATAACGTTTCGAATATCAAACGGAGCTTGTTCGCACTTACTTTCTTCAACGCCGGAAAGAGAAGAAAGAGGCCCAGTCTTAACGAAGGCAGGCGCGCACCATTTACCGGAAGTTATGTTTCCGCGTATGTATATAATTCCTAATCGCGGAAAACTGCAAAACGAGAGTTTTTCACGCGTATAAAAATAAATTAGGCGACGTTTTAAGCATTAATTATCAGGGTTTTTAGCATTAATTACCGGATAACATTTTCGGAACTCCAAGTGACATCGATACACAACAAGCAGGTCCATCTGCCTTATCGATCGAATCAAATGATTTTTGTAAGAACAGATAGTACCCGACAGAACAAGCAGGGACTTATTTCCGCGTCACTTCATTATCTCAGCCGGCATACCACCTGTTCTGACTTAAAATATTCGTAGTTTTTCTCAGTCTTTCCCGTGAACGCCAGAATTATACCGATACCTCAAATTCCAACAAAACTAATTGAAGGACTGCATTTTGGTGACAATGTTAAAGGCAAAGTTTTCCTATGCTTAACTAAGCACATTTACATTCACACTACCCCGAAATATTGAGGCTGATATGATAGGCTTTTTTTGGATGGAATTTTTTGGATGAAGTGACATACACGATTTTTAAATTTATGTTATTAAAAAGTATCTTAATTTCTCAGAAAACTCCCTGACATTTAATCCTAGCTATGCTGCTGATATTTCAGGTTTGAATGACCATCTGTTCTTTACTACGTAAGAAGTTATTTTAAAACAAAAATGGCATTAAATATAACAGGGAAAATATTAAATATTTTGCCATACAAGCATTGTAAGAAATGTCATCATTGGAAGCGACAGCAGAATATGAAATACTGCTGACTTAAACAAAGGGAAGCAATAAATTTTGTATGCATTTGCTAGAACAAATCATCTGGAATAAACACATAAAAAGTCACGTCTACCCACACATGTGTTATATCTTCTGAACTATCACGTGGATTTCAGTCAAATTTTGCATTCAGTGTGGAAGCTAGAAATAGTCCGGTGCAGATCAGTTTCCTTCACCTTATGTTCAATAATATACCTGTTTTACACGAAGCTGGAACTGAACTTTACTGAATTTCTCAAAAACTGTTTCCCAATAAAAATAATGAAAGTCATACGAAATACAGTACTCATTAAAGTGCAGAGCTCTTACATGAAACTTTTTTACGTTGCTGAGGGAACCGCGATATTGTAGATAGTACGATTACTAGGGTACGGGCTGGATGATCCCGGGTTCGAGACCCGCATGCACAAGAAATTTATCTATTCTCCAAAACGTCCAGACTGGCTTTCGGCCCACCCCGCCTCCTATTCAGTGCGTGTGCGGCGCTCTTCACGACGTGTGGAAAGCAAACTTACACTTTACATTTGTGACTGTGGACAGAACACAAAGACAAAGATTATGTTTCAGTGCGTCGGATATCTGCAGTGCCATAGCTTTGTACCCAAAGATTTATATATGTGATATACAGACATCAGTGCTATATTATGAGGCTCAGGGTTCGAACCCCAGCTGGCGTGAGGAATTTCTTTAATGCAGGCCCGTTCAGACCGATTCTGGGGCCCACACAAGCTGCAGTACAATGGCTACGGGTTCTCCTTCCCGGGGGTAAAACGACCAGGGCGTGGCGTTGACCACCCACTCCCATCCAGCGCCGACGTTAGAATGACTCTTTTTACCTTTACGTCATGAGGTACAGAAAACCGCATATATTTGGAACATCCCTTTTACACCATCTGTCCACA